>JAJGOT010000308.1:352500-412500 GCA_022457155.1 Cladopsammia gracilis | reverse complement strand
AAGAATTAGAGATCAAAGATTAATGTTCCAAGATCGAATTTCATCGTATTCATCGCTTGGGTAAACAGGGTGATAGAAATGGTCCGCGTCCAATCTTAGCCAGATTTCTCCGCTACGCCGATCGCGAGGATGTTTTGCAGAAAGCACGCAGGAAGCTCAGAGGCACTAACTTTGCCGTTTATGAAGACATTCCTAAAGAACTTTACAATATCCGGAAAGGGCAGATGAGTAAGTTAAAAGCAGCCAAAAAACAGGGTTTAAATGCTTTCTTCAGTAAAGTGCAGCCAGATCGTTTATTCATTGATGGTAAATTTATTCCTGCAAATCAACCGTTTCCCTAAGTTGTTTTTTTTTTTTCCTTTTCTCTTGTTATCTAAACTTAAATTTAAATTATGCAAAAATAGTTCTCTTATAACAATAGGCGGTATTACTTATTAGCATTTGGTTAATTTTTTTTTTTCCTTTTTCTGCGGAGCGTGTAAATAACGCTTGACGCCCGGTGATATATGGCGTCGCCCATACAACTCGTCTTAGAGGTATGGGTATCATGTATATTGTTATATGTAGTCTTTTGTTATGTGTTGTGTGTGAGTGTCATTTTTGCAGATGCCTTAGTTTTCAATCGGTGTAATTTCAGGTCATTCATTGTTCAATTGTCCACCAAAGCTAAATGTTGCAATCATTTCTGTTGTTCTGCAAATATTATGGTCTGTATCTCGCATGAGGAATCGATCTCATATTATTCACTCTTGACGCCTGTGCTGACTGCTCTTGGTATATATACAAACACCTAGAATAAACACAACCAATGCTCTGAATTTAAAATGCCTGTCGCTAAACGTCAGAGGTTTGAACAAATCTCTCAAACGCCGTTTGGTTTTCCGATGGTTGCACAAACAGAAACAAGACTTTGTTTTTCTGCAGGAATGTTATAGCACTAATTCATGTTCATCCGCATGGGAAAATGAATGGGGTGGGAAGGTTTTCTTTAGTCACGGTACAAATCACAGTAAAGGTGTCATGATACTAATTAACCCTTCTTTGGATTTCAAAGTAGAAAAGTTCACTGCTGATACAAAAGGAAGGTTAATTATTTTAGAAATGTCAATTCACGGAATCCCTTTTGTTCTCGTTAATATTTACGCGCCAAATGACGCTAATCAACAAGTAAATTTTTTTTCGAAACTTAACAACCATTTACAAGATGTTACACAAGAAAATCTGATAATTGGTGGCGATTTCAATTGTGCACTCTCGCCTAAAGATAAAACAGGTGGAAATCCTGTCACAAAAAAAGCGTTGGTCATTAAAGAAATTATAAAGTTTTGTAATTCGTATAATCTTTGTGACATTTGGCGAACTTCAAACCCAGACTTATCCCGTTTCACTTGGAGAAACAAATCCTTAAAAATACAAAGCCGTTTAGATTACTTTTTAATTTCAAAAGAATTTTGCAACCTTGCAAATATAAAATGTGAAATTATTGTAGCACCCGAAAGTGATCATTCAGCTGTTTCAATTCATCTACAATCCGATGTCTCAGCTCAGAAAAAGGGCCCAGGTTTTTGGAAGTTTAATACCTCACTTCTTGAAGATGAAAAATATATTGCAGCTTTACGAGAAAATATTTCTGATTTTAAATTAAAATACAATAATATCACAAACTTAGGGTTGAAGTGGGATCTTATAAAAATGGAAATTAGAGGTTTTACAGTTAAATACTCTAAAAGAAAGGCAAAAATATTTAGGGACAAGGAAAAAGATATACAAGGAAAAATAGACAAGTTACAAGCACAAGCTGAGAAACATCCACACAATAAAAACTTTATACTTGAACTCGAAATTGAAAAATCGCGTCTTAAAAAACTAATGACATATAAAACGAAAGGTGCGATTTTGAGAAGTAAAGTAAGATGGCACGAACAAGGTGAACGTAACACGAAATACTTTTACGGCCTAGAAAAACGAAATCACGCCAAGAAGACAGTGACAAGATTAAAATTAGCTGAAAATGTTTACACTGATGATCAATTCAAAATTCTAGAAGAAGAAAAACGTTTTTATGAATCTCTTTACAAATCAAAGGTCACAATCACCGAATCTGAACTCAAAGAATCAGCTTTCTTCAACCAAGAAAACGTAACCACTTTAAATGAGGAAGAAATGAATTCTTGTGAAGGCCTAATCACCGTAGAAGAATGCTTTAATGCACAAAAAGACTTCAAAAAACACAAAACACCTGGTACTGATGGTTTTCCTGTTGAATTCTATCGCTTTTTTTGGCCTGAAATCAGTAAAGAAATGACAGATAGTTTCAACTTTGCTTTTCAATCGGGGATGCTATCTATTAGCCAAAGGAGAGGTATAATCTCGCTTATTCCAAAAAAGTCTAAAGACACCACTATTTTAGAAAATTTAAGGCCTATATCACTCCTTAATGTCGACTACAAAATTCTTACTAAAGCTATAGCAAAAAGACTTGAAAAAGTGCTCCCTAGCATTATAAATCCTGACCAAACTGGTTATGTGAAAGGCCGTTACATTGGTGAAAACATTCGGCTTATTCAAGACATAATACAATATACCAACCAGACAAACAAAAAAGGCATTGCAATATTTCTTGATTTTAAAAAAGCATTTGATTCGATTGAATGGCCATACCTTAACGCCGCTCTTAAATCTTTTAATTTCGGACCTGACATTATAAACTGGTTCAACATATTCTACAATAAAGTTTCTAGCTGTGTTTTAAATAATGGGCATGCTTCAAATTTCTTCTCTTTGCAGCGAGGTGTTCGACAAGGTTGCCCTCTATCGGGTCTCCTATTTGTCCTGGGGATTGAACTTCTAGCGAGAGCCTTAAAAAGCAACAGATCTATAAAAGGCATCCAAGTAGATAATCAAGAAATAAAAGTATCACAATACGCTGACGACACTACTGTCTTTGTCCGCGACCAAGAATCCGTTTCCGAACTACTTAAATTTCTAAATGATTTTAACTCTCTCTCTGGGCTGGAAATAAACACTGCTAAAACTGAAGCAATGTGGCTAGGACAATGGAAAAACAATCAAGACACCCCTTTTGGTTTCAAATGGCCAAAAGAACCGATACTATCTCTCGGAATATTTTTCTCACAAAATCAAACAGATGCGGAAGAACTCAACTTTGGAACCAAAATTCGAGATTTAGAGAAAACTTTAAATACCTGGCAAAAAAGAAAACTTACGTTGTACGGAAAAATCAATATCGTAAAAACATTAGGACTCTCTAAACTGACCTTTAACGCTTCTGTTTTAAATGTGCCAAAACATTTTATAAAACAAATAAATAAAATTATTTTCAGTTTCATTTGGGACGGCAAACCCCCAAAAATTAAAAAAAGAACGGTCATCGCAGAAAAAAAAGAAGGTGGCCTCAAAATGTGCGATTTTGAAATTATGGAAAAAGCTTTGAAAATTGCTTGGATTAGTAGAATTCAAAGTCAATCTTCTGCTTCTTGGAAAATTATTCCTAACCAGTGTGTAAATCACCTCGGAAATTTCTCTTTTCTGACAAAATGTAACTACAAAACCGAATTACTTAAGCTAGAGAGCCTCCCTATTTTTTATCGCATGATTCTCGATTATTGGCGCGACTTCAAAAACTTACCTGATCGTACTACTACCAATATAAAAAATGAAATTATATGGAACAACTGTAATATTTTAATTGATAAGAAGCAAGTTTTTTTATAGAAAATGGTTTGCAAAAAATGTTATTCATGTGCAAGATTTACTGAATGAACAAGGCAACCTCTGTAGTTTTTTAGAATTCAAAACAAAGTTTAATTTAGATGTACCCTTTACGAAGTTTTATGGTCTTATCAACGCCATTCCTCGCGCGTGGAAAAATGCTTTAAAACCGCATGGTCAAAACAACCTCAACGATACTTCTACCACACCCCTAATCACAAGTTCTATTTATTCTGCAATCTTAAAAAACACTTTCGTACCACCAACCTCTCAAACCAAAATTTTACGACACGGCTTTTTAGAAAATAATGTTCATAAAGTTTACCAAATGCCTTTCATAGTTACAAAAGAAGTTAAACTCATAATGTTTCAATACAAAATTATACACAACATACTCCCTACTCAAACGAGCCTTTTCCGTGACGGTATCTCTGAAAGTGATCTTTGTCCGTTATGTGGGTGGGAGAAGCAAACTTTAAAACATATGTTAATCCAATGTAGTAAATCACTCTCCTTCTGGAATACGTTTCAAGAGTGGTGGTTTGAAAAAGCAGGTGAAAGACTTTCTTTAAAACACGGTAGCATATTATACGGCTATTTTGACAATACAAAATACTGGCAGGCATTAAACTACTCAATTCTAATAGCAAAATACTATATATTCTGCACGTCAAACAGGCGCCAAGGTGAACTATACTTCTGTAACTTCCTGCTGCGAATCCAAGAAAAAATTGAAATAATTAAAGAAACTGAAATTGCAAAGAAATGCTTGCCTGCTTTTCGCCGAAAGTGGATAGTTCTTCTATAATTAGTTGTTCTTTAATTAATATTGGTAAATTTGTAAATGTAACCCTACGTTTGCGTAGTTCGTGTAGTATCATATTGTAATGCAGTAATGTAAAAAATGTAGTATCATATTGTAATGCAGTGATGTAAAAATGTAGTATCATATTGTAATGCAGTGATGTAACAAATGTATTGTTCAAAATAAAAAAAAGAAAAACTAACAAAAAAAAAAAAAAAAAAAAAAAAAAAAAGACAAGAGGTGTCAGCTTTTTTCTTTATAGTCTCGCGTTTTATTTTTTTCATTCTTCTCTCATTCACTTACAACGCAAAGCCAGACGAATGGAATGAAATTCCCTTAGACATTAAATTAAGTAGATCAGTTGATGTTTTTAAATCCAGATTGAAGACATGGTTTTAAACTTGCTTTTAATTGATTTTTTGTTTTAGTGCTTTTGTTAGTTAGATATTTATTTGATTATAAAGCGATATAGAGCTTTTGTATATACCGCTATAGAAATAAAATTATTATTATTATTATTATTGCTCGGAAGAAGAAAGAAGAAATGAGATGCAAAATTGCTGCAAAAACTTGCGACAAGAAAATTTAATTCAAACTCTTTTATCGGCGTGGTGTGGAACCAAGTGATGGTGTAAGCCGAGTTTTTCTAGGAAAACATCGTTCTGAGAAGGACAAGAAAGATTTTTTCACGGCATGAAAACAAAGATGGTTCATTGCTAAAGACAGACAACTTTCTTCGTGGAAGGTTTAAGAGAGGTGGCTGTGGAAAAAGGACAACCTTTTCGGCAAAGGAAAGGGACTTTTTCACTGCAAAATCCTTCCGCAGGTTCGTAGTTTGCTTGTTCGTCTGCTCGATTCATCATGCGACAAAAATTTGCTTTGTTAAAAATACTTTCACGTTTCTTCTTTCAAACGAGTTTTCTGCGAGCATTGAAGTCAAACTATTTTTTCCTTTTTTCATTCACGGATTGTCCTGAGAGGGGGGTCAAAATAATTTTTGCTCTAATTATAACATGCGATGGAATCGAAAGAGAAAGAGAACCTGATTTACGACACATCTTCACGGAAAATTTCTGCCTTTGAATTTTTTGCCTGGAAGGTTTTTATGTGGTCTAATTACCAAGTGCTTCTGCAAAAAGAATTATTCAGTGCTCAATGATAAAAGTTCAGAAAATACAAAAGCGCTTTGATCACTATTACATCCAGATCTATGAAAATGCCTTTCCAGAGAATGGCAAGGAGTTGACTGCGTTTCACGACACTCTTGTTACACTGATTTACAAGAACATCTTGAAACTCTTGTCAAAAATAATACTTAAAAGTTTTGCCCGAACTCCAATCGGAAAGTTACTCAAGAAAAGAAAAAAAATTATTGAACTGTAAAAGATTCATTAAACTTGTTTGTTGACTTTAAAAAAATGTGTGGGCTTCTTTTCTTTCCGTGCTGGGGGGATAGGGGATTTTGACTACTTCCCCAATTCATTCCCCAGGAGGATTATATATAGGAAAATTTGACCACTTTCCCAAAAAAATTGAAAAAAAAAAGTTTTTTTTAAATCAAACAATCTGAAAAAAAATTAGTCAAAATCCCCTATTGGGCGTGGTTAGGGAAATTTGACCACTTCCCTCATAGGTCCCCTTAACTACTATGAGGAATATTTGCAATACTCTACAAATTTGAAACACTGCATACAAAATTGTGTGACCCTTTTATTTAGTTTAAAAATTCAGATATTGTTTTTTTGTTGAAAGTCTCAAAATTCATCAAAATTTGTTCTTATGTTATTTTTTTCACAGTACTGTCTAAACTGCTAATAGAGAATGTAAAGTGAAGAAATGATCCTCGTAGTTCTGTTTTGCAATTTAAGCAATAATTGCAAAAAATCCTGAAAAAATTCTGCAATTGACCTCACTCCCAAATGTGTGTGGCTTCATAGCTCAGTTGGTTAGAGCACACAATGGCAACGCAGAGGCCATGGGTTCAAATCCTGTTGAAGCCCTGAATTTTTCAGGCTTTTTTGCAATCGCTTAAATTAAAAAACACAACTGTGAGGATCATTTCTTCACTTTACACACACTTTTCTGTATAGAAAGGGCTGAAATAATGTACTAGACACAAGCCTACAAAAAAATAGCTTACCGTTCCTGGTTTGCTAATATCCAGTGATTCTCCACTGGTGGGAGAAAACAGTCTTATACAAATGTTTTGAAGATACTCTGGTGTCACCTAAATGAAACAAATAAATACAAATTCGGTAGGTGCACTCTTGATCATGTACTGTTTAAAAAATGATCAGGTTAAAAACGTAAGGCAAAGCCAAGTTTTGGGATTTTAAAGTTCTGAGTAAAATCCAATCTACTGAAAAATGCTATACCAAAGTTGACAGGTACGGTGGATAAAACGTCTGACAATTTTTCCCAGTGCCAGAGAATGAGTAGAAATAAACAGCTTGCATTTCCGAACCAGTCGCTTGCCTACCAATTTACATGTGGGTGCTTGTGTCATTCAAATAACATAACTGCTTACTTGCTGAACTGTTGGTTGCTTATTTTGTTGCAGAAGATTCCAAATAGATTGGAAAAAGGCTTGCCTACAGTAGATTTTGTGAACCATACTGAACAAAAATAATTAAGTCACCATTTGTTGTACTAAGAATCCTGGATAATTAGTGCCCATATATGTATTCTTTATATAAAGATTACATCTGTGTAAAGATCACAGAGGTCATTTTTAAATCATTCTTATTACAATGATAATTGTATTGTTTGCACTTTCAACCTCACTTTCCCCCGGGACTGAAATCAAATCCCTCTCTGGATTTTCAGAATGAGACTGATTACCATGCATCAAGGTTCATGCAAGTGATCAATTTGATGTAGACCTCTGATAGGCTCGTGCTTATGAATTATTAATGAGCTTTTTAATCTTCTTTAAAGTGACAAACATTTCCCTTTAACATATGCTCCACTTTTTGTAATCATTCCTTATTAATTAATGTAAGGTCTACTGTACTATTGGAAAACATGCGTCACTTTCACCTTTCAAAAATCAAAGGCTCCTAAGAGCCAACCCGTGAATAAGAAATACTAACACATAACGCAATATTGCAGGTAAGCTTGTTTTCACACTGACGCGGTTCGATATTTTTTTAAAAAAAATTGATGGACACACATGCAAAAAAAAAGTACATCGCTTTCACAATGTCCAGTCCAAAGAAAAAAGAAAAGAAAAAAAATGCCGAGTGAGACTTGAACTCGGGCCTCCGACTGACCAAACAAGACCATCACGGAACACATACTAAGATAAGACTAAATTTTGTTATTGTAAGGTAGAAACGTATCAAAACGCGTGCCTCGGTTGAAAAATCCTTTTAGATCGATTTTAATGTTGCATAAAAGACTCCAAATGCAACAGATTTTTAAGCTTATTGATGTTTATATTCGTTTACAGCAAATAATTTGACAGACACACGTGCAAAAAAAAAAGTACATCGCTTTCACAATGTCCAGTCCAAAGAAAAAAGAAAAAAAAATGTCGAGTGAGACTTGAACTCGGGCCTCCGACTGACCAAACAAGACCATCACGGAACACATACTAAGATAAGACTAAATTTTGTTATTGTAAGGTAGATACGTATCAAAACGCGTGCCTCAGTTGAAAAATCCTTTTAGATCAATAGAGCGTATGCACATGACGTCACGGCGGCCATATTGGTGTACCAAAACAATAGAACGGCGGCCATGTTGGTGTACCGAAAACAATCCTGTGGGATTTGAACGCTTTTCTTATGTTAACACTTTCTTTTGTTCCAATAAATTTGCATAGCTGCTTGCCACGTGAGTGCATACGCTCTATTTTAATGTTGCACAAAAGACTCCAAATGCAACAGATTTTTAAGCTTATTGATGTTTATATTCGTTTACAGCAAATTAGTTATCACCAGATTCGCGTTTTTTTAGTTTACAGCTCAGTGATGGAACAAGTGAGTAGTAACGCAATATTGGTTTTCTTTTTGGAAATTAAATGTGACGACTTTTTTCGAATGCAAACAAACAAAAAAAAAACAGTAGTTTTCACTTGGAAAAAAAAGAAAGAATAAAATCCGTCCTGACAAGTATTGAACTCGCGTCCTTCGGCTCTATTGTCTGATCACTTACACACTGTGCCACACTTGCTAGGATTTGACTAATTACCAAACTCGAATTTTGTTATTTCAACGTAGATATGTGGAAAAAGTTTACATCTGATTAATTTTTTTTCATAAATGGTAGCCAAGGGTAGCTTTTATGTTTGTCTGGGATATCACCCAAGTCAATTTTCTCAACTTTTTGTCTTATTTTGCTTGTATGTTAATATTTCTTTCAAACTACTCCATAATGAGAGACACATGCTAAGTTAAGGTCAATGGCTGAGAAATTTAGCTGCCATCTTGAACAAATAGAGATACATTGTATACAACCTGTCTCTGGGTTTTTGCACTAGGTTTCACGCCTTTTTTGACAGCTGTCAATCAAGAAGACTGAACAGAAAACACAGGGAAAATGTTGACTTTTTATGATTTCAGAGAAAAAATGAAAAGCTGATTGAAAAATATTAGTATATTTCTGGTTTTGACTTTTTCACGACAAGCAAACTTACAGTGTACTCAAATAACTGTTTATCAAAGTCCATGTGCTTTGGATCACACAATTGCATGACACGGTCTCTCATTACATCATCTCCCCTTCCCAGTTTTTAAAAAGAAGCACAACGTATCCAATGTTTTAATAAAGGAGGTCAGTTCATTGGCAAAATCCCAAACTGATGATCCAAACTTTGAACTTAATTAGCTTTTCTATGAAGAACTCAGGCTTTCTTTTAATTAATAGTTTAGGTTTCAGCTTGGTGATTTTCTCTCTTTTGGAACTCTAGAAAAGAAATTCTAGCTCATTTACACAATACAGTAGCTCTAACAGCAACCTGTCCAAGTAGACACGGTTGAGCACCCAATCATCATCATCATTCATCTAACCCAGGTAGAATAAAATCTTTGGCCGAGAAGAGAATGAGAATCCACAAAGGACCTTGAAAACAAGTGTAAAAAGACCACAGTTGGTGCAGAACTTTGCCGGCAGGATAGCTCTTGGCCTCAGGAAGTATGATCACATTTCTGAAAGCTTGAAGTTGCTCAAATGACTTCCCATTGTCGATAAACTTTTTTTAAACGACTCCATTATGGCACACAAGTGCATAAATGGACAAGTGCCAGACTATCTTAGTCAAAGATTAACACGTAGACTAGATGTTCACGACAGCAATACACAATATAAGAAAGATTTGAATCTACCGAGATGCAGATTAAAATCTGGGCAGAGATCTTTTGCCTATAGGGGCACTACATGCTGGAACAGACTCCCCAAAGATCTTAAAGAAGTAGCGGACTGCATTAGTATTTTTAAGAAGAGACTTGTAAATATGCTCTTAGAATGATTTTTATTTTTATTTTTATTTGTAATTTAAAGTCTCAATGATTGTATTCTAGCTCTTCTGTCACTGTCATAGATTCCTTTTGACTGTCAGCCACTGGTACTGGGCACTCGATTGTTCAGCTTCAAGGACATTCTGCACACCGCATGAAACCCATGTTTGCTAACCGACATCTTTTGTAGGTTTTCTCCCCCAATTGCCAACATTAGCTATCCTCTTGTATAACCTCAAGTTGTTGAAGTGAACTACTGATGATCATTTGGAAGGACTGCCCTTGCCTTGTATCCGGTAGATTATGACAGTAACACGTTCTGCAGTTTTAAAGGGACCCTTCCACTGATGATGGAACTTCTGGCTTGAAACGACATTTTTACCAATTCTTAGCAGAAACTTATGCCTGGCCAAATAATAGCTGAAATGATCCACACATGTAACCAAGGCCAACATTTCTAGTCATCATCATCGCAGTTATGCAGCAAATAAAGGAGTTGCAATTTGAGGCTGAAAAATATTTCAGGCCATGGTATTGGAACCCATGACATTAGTGATTCTGAGAGCTTGGTCAAATGTGAGTTCTACTATACCTGTGAAATGATGAATATGATAACACACTGTAACTGCAGAGAAAGAATTAAAGAGAATGTGATCGTCACAGTTATGCAGCAACTGAAGAGGTTGAAATTAGTTTCTTTCTCTGCAGTTCATTTCATAGTTTAGATCATTTCACGGGTATAATAGAACACAAAATAATTAATGACCAAGCTCCCATCTGGCCTTGTAGCTCAGTGGTAGAGCATTGACTGGAATTGCAAAAGTCAGTATTCTCATTGCCAAAAAATGTCATGAAATCAGCCGTGCGGAATTTTCTTCCCGCTTTTGGTGCCCCAGGTGAATTGATCATTAGCCTACTACTCCCCGGGGATTCTAATTACCTATTTAAGATTCGTTTTCTGGTATTTTTTCCCTCTTTTGCCAAGTTACGCGCTCGCCGAAGCTCTTGTCTATGGCTGCTCCTGTCCGGCCTGATCCGGCTGCGTTGGCTGCTCTGCAGAACCCAGTTTCTGATCCACCAGCACCCGCAGGACCTGTCCAAAACCCTGACCCACAAAATGCTGATCAACTGCAAGAGGTATGGGTTTCATATCTATCTTATTTATTGCGCTAGTCTTAGCCGTTGTTCTTCTCGTCGCTCGTGGCATTTTTCGCTTGTCCTGTTCGCTTCGTTCTACTTTATTAGTTTTGCCTCATGCTTCACTTCTTTTTGCCCGCTTTAGTTTTTTCGCTTTTTGTCGCGCGCTGCTTTGTTTCTCTTCGTGTTCGTTGTCGCCTTTTTTATTTCACGTTTCTGTTGTGTTTTGGCCGTTTTCACCATTATTTCTTGTTGCTGACCTCGGTGGTTTTCCCTTTGGCTCGTTTACCTTCGTTTTCGGTTCCTTTGTCTTAGTATTTTTACGCCTTTGCATGCCTGGTTTTTCGTTTCTTTTGTCAGTTTTGCTATCGTATCAGTTTCCTTTGCTTTCAGTGCCCGTTTTGTTCACTCTCTTGCATTTTAGCTCTGCCTCTGTTGTCTTTCATGGTGTTCGGTTTATCTCGGTTCTGCTCGTTTGGCCCTTCTTGGGCCGCGCGTTTGCCGCTTTGTTCGCGCTCGTGTTTTCTGTTATTACTTGTTGGTAGGGCATTTGCTTACTCACTCGTTTTCCCTAGCTGTTTTCAGTACTCGCGTCTCTAGGATTATTAGTCGGTTTTCGGTTTATTGTGTGTCGGGCATTATTCTAGATTTTCCAGTTGCTCGGGTGTTTAACGTTTTCGTCGGGCGTTTCCAGTTGCTTGTGTGTCAATTGTTTTCAGTTGCTCGTGTGTCTAGCGTCTTCAGTTGCTCATGCGTTAAACCTTTTCAGTTGCTCGTGTGTCAAGCGTTTTCGGTCGCTTGTGTGCCAAACCTTTTCAGTTGCTCATGAGTCGAGCGTTTCCGGTTGCTCGTGTGCCTAGCCTTTTCAGTTGCTCGTGTGTCTGGCGTTTTGCGGTTGTTCGTATGTCGAGTGTTTCGGTTGCTTGCGTGTCATGTGTTTTCCGTTCCTCGTGTGTCGTGTGTTCTCAGTTTCTCGTGTGTCGAGCGTTTTCAGTTGCTCGTGTGTCAGGCATTTTCGGTTGCTCGTTTGTCACGCGTTTGCAGTCGCTCGTGTGCCTAGCGTTTTCAGTTTCTCGTGCGTTGAGTGTTTTCAGGTGCTTGTGTCTCAGGCGTTTTCAGTTGCTCGTGTGTCGGGCATTTTCAGTTGCTCGTGTGTCGAGCGTTTTCAGTTGCTCGTGTGTCGGGCGTTTTCGATTGCTCGTGTGTCGAGCGTTTTCGGTTGCTCGTGTGTCGAGCGTTTTCAGTTGCTCGTGTGTCGAGCGTTTTCAGTTGCTCGTGTGTCGAGCGTTTTCAGTTGTTTGTATGTCGAGCGTTTTTTCAGTTGCTCGTGTGTCGAGCGTTTTCGATTGCTCGTGTGTCGAGCGTTTTCGATTGCTCGTGTGTCGAGCGTTTTCGGTTGCTCGTGTGTCGAGCGTTTTCGGTTGCTCGTGTGTCGAGCGTTTTCAGTTGCTCGTGTGTCGAGCGTTTTTTCAGTTGCTCGTGTGTCGAGCATTTTCAGTTGCTTGGTGTTGAGCGTTTTCTGTTGCTCATGTGTCGAGCGTTTTTCAGTTTGCTCGTGGCGGGCGTTTTCTGTTGCTCGTGTGTCGGTGTTTTCAGTTGCTCGTGTGTCAAGCGTTTTCAGTTGCTCGTGTGTCGAGGGTTTGCAGTTACTCGTGTGTCGGGTGTTTCCAGTTGCTCGTGCATCAAGCGTTTTCAGTTGCTCGTGTGTCACGCATTTTTCAGTTGCACGTGTTTCGAGCGTTTTCAGGTGCTCGTGTATCGTGCGTTTTCAGGTGCTCGTGTATCGTGCGTTTTCAGTTGCTCGTGTTTCGGGCGTTATTTCTCTTGCTCGTGTGTCAAGCGCTTTCAGTTTGTATCTTCCTCTTGTTCGGGTGTCGAGTGTTTTCAGTTGTTCGTGTGTCTAGCTTTTTCAGTTGCTCATGTGTCTAGCGTTTTCGGTTTTTCTTGCGTCAAGCATTTTCAGCTGCTCGTGTGTCTAGCATTTTGTTCGTTCATGTGCCCAGCGTTTTCAGTTGTTTCTCGTGTGTCTAGTGCCTTCAGTTCCTCATGTGTTGAGCGATTTCAGTTGCGCGTGTCGGGCGTTTTTTGTGTCAAGCGTTTTCAGTGGCTCGTGTGTCGAGCACTCTCAGTTAATCTTATGTTAAGTGCTTTCAGTTTTGCACCTTTACGTTGTTCATGTGTTGAACGTTTTTGGCTGCTCATGTGTTGTGCTCATGTGTTTGTCTTATTTTGTGCTGTTTTAATTGTCTCGGTTTTTCACTGACTATTTAGTTTGTCCCATTTTGTGCCGCTGTAGTCTCGGTTTATTTTTTCGCCCGAGTAGGCCCCGACCCCATCCTCCTCCTTGCCGTGACCAGAAGGGCAATCTTATTCATGCCCTATAACCTGTTTTAGGACGGGTTCCTGGTCCGGCTCGGCTCGGCTGGCGGATTCTTCCCTCCCTATTTTGGGCTTCATTCTTTTTCTTCCACGGTTTTAGCTTCGTTCTTTTCTCCTCCCTTTTCAGGGCTGTACATCTGCTTTGTTTGCCGCGGCTCTTATGGAGGCTCAAGCGAACCCACGCTCGTTGCGGTGGTGCGATTGGGAGGGTAATCCTGTCAGCTGGGCCGGACCTTTACCGTCTATTGAGATGGTTTCGCAGGGTTTAGTCTCCTCTTCTCCGTCCCTTTTACGTTTCCCAGCACCAGATAGTTTTGTGGCTGGTAATCTGCGTTCCTGCTCGTCCTTCTGGTAGGTCATCTTGACGGGTCACCCAAAGGCTTCGGAGGTATTGGGTACATCACAGAGGGGGTTAGGGTGCAGGAGTTTTTTGTCCCGTTCCGTGGCTGCTTCAAGGGCCGTTCTTACCATTCTGACACCCCCCCTTGGATCAGTTTTCCTAACTCGCCTTCATGTACCCGTTTTCATGACTTTGTTACGCGAACTATCCTCGAGAGAGTATCCAATGGTTCTCTTCTGGTTTGGGGAGAGGTTGGCAAGGTGGACCCACCTCATCTCGTGATGCCTATTACAGTTGAGCCTGGCAAGCCTAGGATGTGCCATGATGAGCAATTCCTTAACCTATGGATTCGTGACTGCCCTTTCAAGCTGGACAGCATAACGGATTTGCCCCGCTACGTTGCTCCGGGTCATTTTCAGACAACCTTTGATGATAAGAGCGGTTATGACCATGCGTTTGCACCTGTCCAGCTCCACCTTTTTTGGACTGCAATGGAAAGGACGGTTTTTTGTTTACGCTACCCTTCCTTTCGGCTGGAAAGTGAGCGCCTTCCTTTACCAGACGGTTGGTTTGGCGGCTGCTAACTATGTGCGTTCGTTCGGAGTTCCGTGTGCACTTTATTTCGATGATCGACACGTGGGCCAGCTAAGGTTGCCTCTTCGCCCTCCTAGCTCTTTCTCAGCTTTTCAGCTAGCTGAGATGGTGGCATATATCGCATGCTTCATGTCGATATCCTTGGGATATTTCATCGCGCTTAGTAAGAGTTCCTTATTGCCAGCTACTGCCCTTTCCTTCCTGAGCTATGTTTGCGACTCGGTTAGGCAAGCTTTCCTTTTGCCACCTGATAAGCGTGCCAAGTTTGCTGCTCTAAGGGAGTCAATTCCGGAGCATAAGACAGTTTCGCTCAAGAATCTTCAGAAGTTTGCTGGGAAAACCACATCTTTTGCCTTGTTGGTTCCTGCTGCTAAGTTGTACACCAATTCTGTCTTCCAGGCCATCTCCCACGCCTCGTCTTCGGCCTCCGTGCAGCTTCACGTTACACCCGAGCTTAGGAAAGAACTTCTGCATTGGAGGTTTCTCCATTCTTGGGAGGGGTGCCTCCCTTGGAAGAGCGAGTGTCATTTTCAGCTTCGCATGTTTTCGGATGCTTCCCATTCCGGATGGGGTGGTTGCCTTGTTATCCCGGGCCAGTCCCCTTCGGAAGCCCGTGGCCTCTGGGATGTGGAGTCCCGTGCCCTGCCTATCACAGTGAAGGAATCTTTGGCTCTCCTTCACGCCCTGGAGAGCCTAACGGACAGGGTCCACAATGCCCGGATCGATGTTTTTGTCGACAATAAGGTTTTGTTGGCAAGTTGGCAGAACCAGCTGTCAAGGTCGTGGGCTATTTCCGATGTCCTTAAATCCCTTTTTGAGTTCACCTACGCTCATAACCTGCATCTTTCCTTGGTGTACGTCCCTTCAAAGGAGAACCCAGCTGATGGTCCTTCTCGGGTTGTATCTGATCTTTATTGTACCCTCAGCCCCGTCGCCTGGCAACGAGTCGACTCTGCTTTTGGTCCACATACTCTGGACTTGATGATTCCTTCCAACGTCAAATGTGATCGGTCTAGCCGTCCTCTTCAATTTTTCTCGCCTTATCCATGTCCTCAGGCCGCTAATACCAATGTTTTTGTGCAGAACATTCCACCGGATGAGAACTCTTTTGTTTTCCTGCCTTTCGTCTTAGTTGGTCCGCTGGTCAAGTTCCTGTCGTCCCAAGGCTGCTCTTTTTCTATTGTCGTGCCTGATCTCCACCCACGCAAGTTCTGGTGGTCGTTGGTTGAAAGATCCGCTTCATCTGCTTTCAAGCTTGGCTCAAAGGGAGATCCTAGCATTTTGCTTTTCCCCGCCAAATCCAGCCCTTCAGTGTGGAGTCCTCGCCCCTTAGAGTGGGATCTTTGGGTCTTCAGGATCCCCAGCACATAAGTGCTGTCGCCGTTTGATTAACTTTGTCAGTTTGCCTTTTTCGTACTTGTTATCCGTTTGACATCCATTGTACTACCGTTTTTTGTAATGTTATACATTAGTCTCTTCTTTTCCCATTAAATTAATTTTAAAACCTTTCTGCTTGCGACTCTGTTGTGTGTGTTGTGTATAAGGTTTTTGATTTTGTAGATATCTGTATTATTCTTGTACTTGTTTTGCCCCGCCCCAATTAGCTTTCCAGCTATTTGCAGGGCAAACAAATCATTCAACTCTTCCATTATTATATTAAGAATACATTGTTGTTGTTGTTTGTTGTTGAATAAAATTGTTGTTGTAAAATTGTTGTTGCCCCTACTCATGCTTAGTTTTCGCGCAGATGGACAAAGTTTTGAACACGTCTTGTGCTGCCTCGACCTTGGCCGCTAGCATGCATGCTGTTGCAGGCTCCCTTCCTGTGGCGGAAACCGCCGCGGGGTTGTTTCGTTCTAAAAACGATCTTCAGGGTTTCCCTCTTGCATTTCCCTGAAGTATATTTCTAGTGTTTCGCCTCCTTGCCTTCCTTTCTGAGTTTTGGAGAGGAACACTTATTAAAGTTGCTCGTTTCCTCCGGTTTGGAAGTCCCTGTCTCTTCGTCCTGTAAGTCGTTGGCTAAATTTTACCTCCCATATCTTATTCCGCTAAGGCGGTGAGTGTCTGTTTTGGCAGTGAGGATTGTTTACTATTCTCATTGCCAAAAAATGTCACGAAATCAGCCGTGCGGAATTTTCTTCCCGCTTTTGGTGCCCCCGGTGAATTGATCATTAGCCTACTACTCCTCGGGGGTTCTAATTACCTATTTAAGATTCGTTTTCTGGTATTTTTTCCCTCTTTTGCCAAGTTACGCGCTCGGCGTCGTGGTCCAGAATATTTTTTCCCTCCCTCCTCCCGTTCGGCGACGTTCCGGTACCTTTCCTCACTGTCTTGCGACCTCCTGCCAAGACTAAATTTTGCCTCCCATATCTTATTCCGCTAAGGCAGTGATTGTCTGTTTTGGCAGTGAGGATTGTTCACGTTTTGAATTGTAACTCCTTCAGTTGCTGCATAACTGTACATGGTTCGGACTGTGTGCATGTTCATGCACACACTGATGATGTAAGAAATTATGCACGGTAGTGATGCTCAATGCAATACTAAGGAATCACTTTAAGAATACAAAACCATTATTATACCATTTTACTGAATTAAGCACACAAAACCTTACCATTTTACCACGCACTGTATCTTCCAGTGAGTCTACTAGTTCAGCAGCAATGCCTATGAGTTTGTGATAGTCAGCCTAGGATTTGAAAATTACATGACTGTGTGTTTATACATGTATATATTTTTTGAGAGAACATAAATTACATCTTATTTCTTTCTATACCACATGCAAACTAGCATATTTTCTTGACTTCACCAGATTCCACGTTTCAAACTCCCATAGCTACTATTTACTACACTTAAAGTGCACCTAAACCCCAATTTTTTTTTTTCTTTTAATCAACTCAATGTACGTTGAAAAGTCGAATAGTGAAATATTTCTTGTTTTTAACGCCACGTTAGTGAGTTATAGAGATTTGAATTTATAAAATGCTAAATAGGTGACGTCAAATGCAGACTTTACCATTATTTCTACTTCATTTTCCAATATGCAGTTCACAGCTTAAGGATAATCAATTTATGAAATACTAATAAAAACTGTTTATAGTCAATTGATTTGTAAAAAAAATATTACTTGGATGTGGAAACAAGTAGTTGTATAATAAACGAGTCTGTATTTGATGTCATCTAATTAGCATTTAGTAAATTCAAATCTCTATAACTCACTAACGCGACGTTAAAAACAAGAAATACTTCACTATTCGACTTTTCAACATACATTGAGTTGATTAAAAGAACAAAAAATTGGGGTTTAGGTGCACTTTAAGTTTATCAATTTGCCATGCAATATTCTTGTTTTAACACTTTTGGTTGTTTTTTTTAAATAAAGGACCATGTCAATGATGCACAGCCTTGTTTACTTTGGCCAAATGGGGCAAATTTTAATGAAATTTGAGACAAACTTCAACACCCAATAAATGTTTACATACAGTTTCAATTAAATTTCTTATTCAATATTCTTATCTCTTCTTTTTTTGTATGCAACAGTTTAGTGAGATTTTAATTTCTACTATTGATAGTTTACATATCTTTGTTTTCATTAATTGAATATACAGCAGTGTATATGTGCACACTCTGGTACAAGGGGAGAAAAGTAAGTAATAAATGTAATAAAAAAAAGGGGGGGCAAGGAAAACACCAAATGGATAAATGAATATATATTTAATTTAGTAATACTGTGGGGTATGGTTTAAAAATGCAACAAACCTTTAGTGCTAATTTTGTAAACAAAGTATAGATGAAGCTAATAACAAAATTGTGCTGCCCTTAACTCATTTCATTGTAGCAAACCTGACAAAACCTAACAGGTTTTGGGGATTTCATTTTATTATTACACCCAATTAGACATCACCCAGTGGCATTTTTTGTAAGCCACTGAACTACAATAAAAAAAGACATAGTTTCTGTTCAATGGCTGATGAAGATGATACATTGCAGGTGGCAGCTCAACTGTATGTACCTCTGTACGACTAACATGATTGTAACACATTTTTTTTTTATTTTGACACCACATGACCTACACATACATTTTACAATATTATACAAAACAATAGTATAACAGTTAAACTAAGGCAATAAAGTACTGTACTTAACTTTACAAAAGAGCTTAATTACACACTAAAAAGGCTTATTGATATAATAAACTAGCTCAAGGGTCAAATTACGGAGTCTAAATAATGATTAAATAAGTTTACTAATTACGCCTAAGCCTAGCTTTTTTACTCTGAAAGTGGTGTAAAAGCTAATGCATTGCTTATGCAGAGAGTGGTCCACTTCGCTTCATACTTTTTGTTGTTTGAGTTTTTAATAGCAATTTGTCTTTCGCATTTAATTTTACTTTCCAATAAGGCAAGAAAGACTTTCATGCTAGGGGTCTTTGATTGCTTTCTTGCGAGATATAGATGATATTTAGCTTTAAGAAGATAGTGATTAAATGCATGAAACTTGGTATTTTCAGGTTTGTATCCATAAAGGATTTCACAAGAGTTAGGCTTTAAGTTGTCCGAGCGCCTTATATTCTACCATTTTATAACGTCTTCCCAAAAAGACTTAACTTTGGGGCATTCACAAAACCTATGAAGGAGCGTTTCGTTTTGGCCATTGCAGTGGTCGCAAAATGGTGACTCTTTTATTTTCATTCTATGGAGTGATAGATTGGTAGGTATGATGTTGTGTATGAGTTTATATTGGAAGCTCCTCATTTTACTTTCAATGGTGACTTTAAATGGAAGTTCATAGACATCTTTTACAAATGATAGCATTGCTGTGATCATCTACTGGTGCATTTGTAGGACATAAATAGGAAATATTCTTCGATTTAAAATGGCAATATCATGTTTAGTATGTTTTCCTTTCTCATGCGATTAAGTAGCTCTGCAAATTTTTTGGCATCTTTTTGTCTCATTATTTCTAAATTCAAACATGGTTGAAACTGAAAAACTTGAATGTCGTGTGTAAAATGTATTACCTCTAATATGGAAAGCAGCTTTCCCAGTTGGAGCTGTTTTCAAAACTTTAATATCATCTGGATTTTCCCCTGCAATACTAATGAAATATTTGACTGATGGGTGCTTCATATGGCAATGATTCAACATTCCAAAACCGACAGAACAAAAGCCAAATCCATACTCTTGCATAATCAAGCTGAAAGTTTTTTAGTTAGCTTAATCGGCAAAATCTTACCTTTCTAACATACTATTACATAATCATGACACCTCAACATTTAATACCCATTTAAAATTGAAATAACTCTTTCATAAATCAAACCGTAATGATTCAGTATTCCAATGACTACTAAAAAAGGGACATTAACGTTAATTGTGCGCAAAAGTAAATCCATTGTATAATGCAATCAAATTAGGCCCCTCCACATATGCCGAATCTAATATAAATGAGCAACAACAACATATTTTGCCAGGAGCCATAGTCACCGAAAGAAACCGTGAGCGTTGGCCCCACGCATGCAAAGCCATATTAAAGACGTCTTGAGCTATTTTTCGCAGAAATTGCGCCACCATTGACGCCATGAGAGCGCCGGCACCTACTACCTTACAATATTTGGCGAGAATACTTTGTATTTAGATGCAACCGTTCCAGTTTCTTTGCAGTTTGGTTGGACCACATTTAGTACAACAAGACACAAATATGCGACGAAAGAGGCATGAAAATAGAACGCTTTTTATTTCCAATTTGACAGCCTTGTCTGATAAATGACCACAACTGGCTTCTCATTGGCTAAAATTAATTACCAAATCGCTTAAGCTACCTGCTTTCGTGCCTTAAATTTAACGAGAGTTCAATTCAATTGAGCTGACTCGCTTTAATAACTTTAAGCGAGTTGAAAAGCAACTCTTCACAAAATTTCCGGTTGTCACTCACTAATCGACCACATCTAGTACAAGACGCAAATATGCGACGAGAAAAGGCATGAAAATAGAACGTGTGCTTTATCTCCGATTTGACAGCCTTGTCTGATAAATGACCACAACTGGCTTCTCATTGGCTAAAATTAATTGCCGACTCGCTTTCCTGCCTTAACTTTAAGCAACTTTTCATGAGATGTCCGGTTGTCACTCGCTAAGCGACTTCACTTTAATATATTTTAAAACATCGATCATTCATATATTCCATAGGGCCCAGTCTGTTAAATGTTGTTTGATGTTTAATATTTTTCTTGTAATTTATTCAGATGTGGATCGGCTGAAATATCTCTGTTTTCAGTTTTTCGATTAGTGGTACGTCTGTTTGCGTTAAGCGGCAGTCCCGTTAAAAGCGGTCCGCTCGATTTCGCGACCAAAAATAGTTTTCCTTTATTTTTTGCTGGTCAAAAGGCTTTGGTACACATGTTTGAAAAACACAATTCTTTTTTTTTCAAATTCTTTATTTTCGCCCTGCTACAAGCAAGAAACGAATTCAGGCCGTATCGGCCCTTACGACGGTACTATAAGAAGCAAGGGCTGACAACTGCGTAGAAAAAGTAATGCAACAATGGCATGATTGAGACCAAACCGAAAGTTTAAATGCAACTGCGGATAGGTATTTCGCCGTTATTGCGGATCGTCAGCAGAGTGTAGCAACAAGTTCGTGTAACTAACCTGACTGAGTTAGCACTTTCAAAAATGTCCACTTGGTTTTAAACTTCGGATATGACCCTGTCCACGTGTACAGCTTATGCCATACACAATGAACAAAACAGTTGAGAAAATCATGCCACTGTTGCAAAACTATCTGCCAGAGAGAACATGGCCAAACCATGTGAAAAAACTGACGCAACATAACGGATGTTTCTACGTAGCGCGCCTCTCAAAAACCATCAATTTTAGTCTCCTGATCACCGTCGAAACCCGGGGGTGGACTCCCATATGAAAGGAGCAGGGATGCTCGTCGTCTCACTTAGGGGTGTAAATCTTGGATTTTAGTCTCGCTTAGGGTGTTCTGGGCAAAACGCCATTATATTTTGCTGTCAAAGTCTCGTTTAGGGTTGCACGCGAAGAAACATTAATATAATACATTTGTCTGTGTTTTAAAATGGTCTCTTTTAAGGGTCAACAAAAGCTTGAGCCACACCCAGATTGGTCTCCTTTAGGGGTTTAATTCAAAATTTCCGACAGGCATCCCCGCCCCTTTCATATGGGAGTCTCCCCCCGGGCGTCGGTGGTGGGGGTGTTTCGCTGGGACCTAAGAACCTCCACTCCATCTCAGACCTAAAATTTCTATTTTTGTTACCCCATCTCAGACCATACAGTTAAATTTGGTAAAAGGCTCTTTATACAAAAAAGGGGTTTGTTGACACAAATTGACAGAATTAGGCGTCAAACCCATACACGCTCATTGAATCGACTTCTACAGGCACGGTTCCAGATGAAAAATGTACCGAAAAAAAATGACAAAACACTTAATTCGAAAATTGAACGGAAAAGTATACCCCATCTCAGACTTAGTGGGCAAAACTAAGACCCCATCCCAGACCCAGAAGGTCAAAAACCCGACCCCATCCAGCGGCACATACCCGTATAGCTTATATATGGGAGACCCTCTCGGGTTTTTTTAGCTACTGCTGATTAGTATAAAGTTAAAATTTGGGTACACGGCAGTTAATTTGGGATAATACAGATCATTTGGAACCTATTTACGCATCTCTTTTCAAGCTAGCGATGCAAACATCTTAGTCATATAAGAAGGATACAAAAAAAACTTTTCTCTTGCCTCTGGGCACAAGTCATGAAATGTTTTCTTATCGCTCTAGGGCCAGTAATAGATTGGAAGTCTGATGATCTGATTTCACCGTGCAGCCTCGTCACATAATTTGCTGAATTTTAAGTCAAAATTTACATTTCTTGAATCAGTTTTTCACTTCCTAATGTAACATTGCCTTGTATTTATTGTATTTGAAGCGCACAAAACGTTCAAATCACGTTCACCGATTTTTCATATTCAAAACATCATCACCAATATTTGGGTATAGGGGTGCCGCTGAGGGTCTGAGACCCTGACCCTGTTTAGGACAAAAATGACTTCACCTTCGCATGAATATGCTAATCACGACAAGGGAAGTCACCACAAGCGCTACGTTAACTGGAACCATACCCTGTTTAGGACAGACTCACGTTAAATTATATACCCAGTTCAGGACAAAAATGCCAAAAACCATACCCTGTCCAGCGGCACGTCCCCGTATAGGTCATATAAGGGAGACCCCCCCCCCCCCCCCGCGCCGGGTCACGCTCATACAAAGCCTTTGAGCTGACAGCAAACTTTGTCTCAGTCACGCACCCCTTCTGTCACAAAATACTAAATAAGCTTATATGCATTACAAGTTATCTCAATTATAAGCATCCTTGACATGACCTCGGTCAAAGTGATTGTTGACATAAAGATCATGTTCTATTTCTAATTTAATAAAAATTGAAGTTTTCCAGCCTGTGTCATTCAAAATTGATTATGCTTTTAGCTGCAAATCTTATCACTGAAAGAACAATGAACGATAGAAGAAAATCACGTTTCATTAATGTCTCATGTACAATGTAATTGCTCACCTCAAATTCTCTCTTCTCACTCTTCGGGGCGTTATGTTATCACATAAACCATCCTTTTTACCCAACAGACTAGAGATCCCAACGGCAGATGTCTACCCTTGGTTATTGGAAACGGTCCCATCAGCATAATTCATTGAAATATCAGATTGCAAATGATCAATATGATCCAACAAAATTGAGGGAATACTTTCCCAAATTCTGCATGTATTACAAAGCAGAAAGTTTTCCAATAATTTAGGCTGCTCTATCTAGTGTAGAAACTCTCTTCTCTGCAGAATCGAGACATCATTGTTCTCGCGCTTCGCGCTCACGCCCCAAAACCCGCTTGAGCGCCCCCAATAACGCCTGTTATGCAGGCTAGATTATTGCCGAGACAAGACCGAGAAGAATGGCTTGTTTTAGGCATATTTGTCTCATTCAATACAGGCCGTAAAAATCACTTCAGACCAGATTTTCGCTATGTCATTCCGGCTATAATTTTTCGTACGGGTTTCACCCTTTTTAATCTATTAATACCAGCTACGAAAAGCGCGTGAAGCATTTCTCATACACAAAGCAAAAACGTTAGAACCACTTGGAATCAACAGACGTGACGAACTTCATTAACTTTCTCATCACTAGTCAGTTTAGTTTATCACCCATCAAACCCTTCACCGATCATGTTCATTGTTTTTGTTATTCTTTAGTTTTTTTCAAAACCACTTGTATAACGGTTTTACAGTTGTAATCATTTATAGTGCTAGCCCCTGAAGAAGCTTTGTTTTGCAAAGCGAAATATTGGGCACTACTGTATTCCACTTTTATTTTATTTTGTTTGCTTCTGCTTGTTTTTCTGCCGTAAGGATCAGTTTGCCGTTTTTTTTCCTTCACTTACTATACAAATAGGTCAGTGTCTTTTAAAACCTCTTTAAATGCTCACAAGACAATTCACCCTTCACGCTTTCCTCTCACACCGCTATAAACGAATACCCTTTACACAAGCAACCTTTTAATCAATTTATTAGCCTACGCACATCCGAATTTACTTCTCTTACACCACATATTACCTTATCTACTCTCAAATCTCCACAACTTGCGATATAGATCGTGTTTTGATTGGTTATTTTTCAAATCACTGCGGTCAGTTAATATTGGTGGGAGTTGGTGGGCGGAAGAGCCAGAACAATGGACTGTCTACAGGCGCTTATTTTTTTTTCCTCCCCTCGTCTCGCACTTCGCACTCGTGTCGCGCTTCGCACGAAATGCTTCGCTCACCCTGCTTGGCTCATAAAGCGCCTGTCATGCAGGCTAGGGTCTATTAAGTCACGATTTACTAAATTACTCTTTTAAACACGGATCAATCTCTGACACAACCTCAAGGAATTATCCGCCTGCTTTACAAGAAGAACGACAAGTTAGACTTGAAAAACTGGCAACCAATTTCTCTGTTAAACACAGATTATAAAATTTGTACTAAAGTAATCAAACATGCGGGATTCCTGACCGCAGTATTTTTAAAAACCTTTTTCTGATCCGGTGTGACGGAAGGTTTTGCCAGTGTCGGACTAAGGAAAGCCTTTAGGGGAATCGGCGCTTGATAACAGGGGAAAACTAACTCAAATGGGCAACTCGCTTGCAAAGGAGAGCCGTCTCTCCCGCTAGGTACGGGATCAAGAAACCTGACTTGCGGTTCCAACAGCGTTTATTCCTGACTTGTGACTCTACGATGTAATCCAACGATGTAATCAAACGATGTAATCCAACTAACAATTGCAAACTAGGTTCTTATATACGTAAGGTACAAGTGTTCAACACAAAGGAACATAATGAAAGTGTCAAGCGAAATTCTTTGAGCTCAGCAAAAGCAAATTTCAAAATATATTTTAAACCCAAGTGTCCATTGTTCATAAAACTATTTTTAAAAGTAATCTACATTTGAAAACCCTATAACAAAGAAGTAGCAGAAAAGCCAAGTCAGCAAGCAGCTTTTTAAGCACATAATGGTGTCGTATCAATAGATTTGCAAGGTCGGCAAATAACTTGTACGGCACGTACTAGCGATGTACCATTATCGAGTTATTAACCTACAACAAAAGCTACTAAATTTAACTTCGATGAGTCAGCTTAACTATTCATACTGAAAAAGCAAAATGACACCATTACTTGCCAAGTCGTTGATTAGTTAAATAAAACTGAAAAAACATCGTGAGTGCCAGACGAGACTAATTTAGAACAGTAATAACAACTATTGTGTGTACAGCTTAATGCTATAGAAAATTTCGGCTGTGTCTGGCCTCAAACTTAACGACAAGAAAACTGAAGCCTTACAGATCGGGTCAAATGTGGGCAAGAACAAAAAACTCCTCCCAGAAAAAAATTTAAATGGCCAGAAAATAAAGTTAAGTTCCTCGGTGTTTGGATTTCAACTAACCCAACCGTCGCACTAAATCTAAATTACACAGAAAAACTGGAACAAATAAGACATCTTCTAAGTTGTTGGAAGTACCGCTGGCTAACATTAATTGGCAAGATTCAGGTTTTAAAGAGCCTTGCTTTATCTCAATTGACGTATATTTTAACCCCTCTGGTAACAAACCAGAGGTTTATCGGCAAGATAAACAACATTTTTTACAGTTTTCTTTGGAACAACAAGGGTGACAAGATTAAGAGAACCCTTTTGATAAGCAACTATGATCATGGCGGACTAGATGATTGATTTAAGTTCTTTCAATAAATCTCTTAAGACTATCTGGATACGTAAATACCTTGATACGTCAAACCACGGGAAGTGGAAATAATTTATTGAGCTCGATCTGGGAAAATATGGCGGAAACCTTATCTTTAGGGGCAATCTTAACAAGACTGACTCTCTCAAGACAATATCAATTAAAAGCATCTTTATAAGAGAGCTACTAGAAATATGGTCTGAAGTCAATTTTGAAGAGTTTGTTAAAACCAAGGAACATTTTCTTGAGCAACCCATATGGCACAATTCGCTAATTAGGATCGAAAACAAGCCCGTATTCGAAATGTAAATACTGTGGACGACTGCATCCCTCAGCCCTTCACATTAGTGAGTTCCAAATTCCACCAAGGAACAAATAGTAAACAAGAGAATGACAAGGCAGTAGGCAATGCCTGCACCAACCTTCAATCCTCGTCCTGTAATACCGCTAGACCTGCAAAATCAGTTGTACTTCACGCCATCCTACCAGTACGTGTAAAGAAGAAAGGCAGCGATAAGACCGTCACCACCTATGCCTTCTATGACAACGGCAGCAGTGGTTGCTTTCTGAGAGTCTTAGAGAGAAGATGGGTGTTGATGGCGAAAGGACGCAGTTACAGCTGGGTACTATGCATGGCCAAAGCCTGATATCTACCACTGTTGTCTCTGAATTGGTGGTGATGGACATGGAAGGCAAGAATCCAGCTGAGTTACCGCAGTCTTACACGAGATTCGAGATACCAGTGACTGAACAGCAGATTCCTACCCCTCAAGAAGTCAAATGGTGGGAGCATCTTCGCAGTGTTGCTGAGAAGATACCAGTTTATACTGAACTTGGAGATTGGCCTATTAATCAGCAGTAATTGTCCTGCGGCAATAGAACCTCTAGAGGTTGTACCAAGTGGTGGCAAAGGACCATACGCAATGCGATTGCGCCATGGCTGGACTCTGTCTGGGCCTTTGTATGTGGAGAACATTTCAAGTCCTGGCAATGTTACTTGCCACAGAATCACGGTACTGGAAGTGGAGTCAGTCAAAGAGGTGATATCACCCCAAGCCATACAGCAAACGTTTGAACTAGATTTCAACGATCACAAGTCTAGCCCTGATGAATACGGCTACTCCCAAAAGGACAAGAAGTTCATCAGTAGGATAAAGGAAAACGTCCACCTTCGCGACGGCCATTATGTGATACCATTGCCATTCAGAGACCCTCAGATGACAATGCCCAACAACCGAGTACAAGCGCTGAAACCAGCAACTTGGCAGAGAAAGTAGATGTTACGTGATGAGAGCTATCGAAATGACTGTCAACTTTGTGAATGAAATGGTTGCAAGGGGTTATGCACAACAAGTGCCAGACGACCGTCTGGAAGCTGGCCCTGGCAAAGTATGGTACCTGCCACACCATGGTATCTACCACTCTAGAAAACCCAAGAAGATACGTGTGGTCTTCGACTGTAGCGCTAGACACGGAGGCACTTCCTTCAATGACCAACTAATGTCAGGCCCCGACCTTACCAACTCTCTGGTTGGAGTTCTTACACGCTTTCACCAAGAGCCCGTGGCATTCATGGCGGATATAGAGGCGATGTTTCACCAGGTTCAAGTGCCAGATGACCAGCGTGACTTCCTCAGGTTCCTGTGGTGGCCCGATGGCAATTTGGAGTTGCCCATCCAGGAATATCAGATGACGGTGCATCTCTTTGGAGCGGCTTCATTCCCAAGCTGTTGCAACTTTGCATTGAAGGAGATTGCTAAGAACATGGAACACGAAAGTGGTCCACTTACAGCGGATACTATCCGCCGAAATTTCTATGTAGATGATTGCCTTCGTTCAGTTAAAGATGAGCAGCCAGCCATCGAGCTCATCCAAGGTCTACGCCAAGCATGTGAACACGGAGGTTTCAACTTGGCAAAGGTTATAAGCAATAGTCCTGCTGTTCTGGAATCTGTCCCAACGGAGAAGCGTTCTAAGGAAGCTAGAACCTTGATCTGGGCCACGACCGTCTACCCGTTGAACGTGCCCTTGGGGTGCAATGGTGCATAGAATCTGATGTCTTCGAGTTCCGTATAGTTGTTAATGATAAGCCGCCAACAAGAAGGGGCATCTTATCTGTTATCTCATCAATTTATGACCCATTGGGTTTTGCCGCGCCATTCACACTTCCAGCCAAGAAGATACTTCAGGACCTTTGTCGTGAAGATATCGGATGGGATGACACCATTCCTGATCAGTACCAAACTAGATGGGCCAAGTGGCTAAGCGAGCTTCCTCTGCTAGAGCAGTTCAAGGTAAACAGGTGTGTCAAGCCGCCAGAGTTCGGAACCGTGACATCCCAGCAGTCAGTCACAATTCCGCGTCTCGAGTTAACAGCTGCTACCACATCCATCCGAGTTGGAGAAATGTTAAAAAGAGAGGTGGATGACGACCCAGAGTTCGTGTACCATACAGATTCCACCAGTGTTGCGCTATATTGTTAATGAACAACAACGGTTTCATGTGTTTGTTGCAAACCGGGTGCAGCTCATCCGTGACCATTCACACCTGAATCAGTGGAAGTATGTAGCCACTAAGGAAAATCCAGCAGATGATGCTTCAAGGCGCCTTAATGGACTTGCTCTTTTAGACGGGCGGCGTTGGTTAGAAGGTCCAGAATTCTTATGGAAACGCGAGAGCGAGTGGCCGCAACAACCATTCACGTTGGGCCAAGTCCCGGATGATGATCCAGAAGTAAGGAAAGTAACGACAAGCAGTGCAGTCAGCATTAATCAGGTGGATAATGCCACAAACAAGCTGTCGATAGTTTTTTTGATTGGCATCATTTGCGAAGGGCCATAGCTGTGTTCCTGCGAGTTAAAGAGACATTGCAAAAGCGGCGTAACAATCGTTTAAATGTCAAAAATGGAGCCACAAGTGGCGACAGTAACCTTGCAGACCAGAGATCGCCTGCAATGACCGAGGTAGTCAAGTTTAAGAGCGCCGAAGAGCCACACTCACCTCTTACTGTACAAGATCTAGCGACAGCTGAATTAGCTATTCTGAAGTTTATTCAGGCTTCAGCCTTTGGCAAGGAAATCCACACTCTCAAGGAAGGCGAGAAGAATAAGCTGTGAGGGCAGAAAAAAGGAGGTATAAAGAATGACAGTCCCGTTCGTCGCCTTGATCCCTTCCTGGACAATGGTGTCCTCAGAGTTGGAGGTCGACTCAGACGTGCAGACTTACCACTTGAGACAAAGCACCCAGCCATTTACCAAAGAAGAGTCATGTTACAACTCTTCTCATCCGTCATGCTCATAAACGGTTGGGCCACACTGGAAGTAGCCACGTCATTGCAAACCTTCGAGAGAAGTATTGGATCATCAAAGTTAACGCAGCAGTGCGCCATATAATCTCAAAGTGTGTCTTCTGTCGCCGCAACCACGGCAAGCCAGGCGAGCAAAAGATGGCTGACCTACCCAGGGATTGCATCTCTCCTGCACCACCATTTACATACACGGGCGTCGACTACTTTGGCCCCTTCTTAATTAAGGAAGGACGAAGGAGGTGAAGAGGTATGGTGCCATCTTCACATGTTTGGTCAGCCGAGCAGTCCATATTGAAGTCGCAAGTACCCTCGAGTCAAGTTCATTTATTCAAGCACTTCGGCGCTTCATAGCACGACGTGGTCCGGTGAGGGAAATGAGAAGCGACAACGGCTCAAATTTTGTTGGCGCACGCAATGAACTGCTCCAAGCTATACAAGAGATGAATCATGAAGAAATCCGAGGCAAGCTACAGAGAGAAAACATTGATTGGACCTTTAACCCACCCGCCGCCAGCCACATGGGCGGCGCGTGGGAGCGTCAAATCAAAACTACAAGGAAGATTCTTGCTGGCCTAATGGATGAGTACGGTCATTGTTTGGATGAAGAATCATTCCGCACCCTCGTGTGAAGTTGAGGTTGTTATCAACTCTAGACCCTTGACGACAGTGTCTGGAGAACCTGACGATCTTGAACCGCTTACTCCCAACCATATCCTGACGACCAAGTCAACTGTGATACTGCCACCCCCAGGGGAGTTCCAGAAGAATGATGTATACATGCGTCGTCGATGGCGAACAGTGTAGTATTTGGCAAATCTATTTTGGACTCGGTGGAAGAAGGAGTACCTCGTTGTGATGCAGGAAAGGCACAAATGGCAACATCCCCAGCGAAGCCTGGTAGAAGGGGATGTTGTGATAATCCGAGAAGAGAATGTCCCACGTAATGCCTGGTCATTGGCCCTCATTGTGCGAGTAGAGTAGGCCTTGTCAGATCTGTTGTCGTCAAAACGTGAGAAACTACGCTTAGGAGAACAATCAACAAGCTTGTCCTAATCCTGCCCAAAGAGGAACAGGAAGGAGATCAGGAGAAGTAAACGCCCCCCAGGCGTTTAGGGGCCGGGAATGTCACGGCAGCATTGCGCGTGACACTGCGTGATATGACAGAAACTTACGTTGCGGCGGCCTGGGACCGAGCGGTCCCGGATGACCACGCTAGTTGAACGTTTCAGAACGTTTTTTTGCTGAGTTAGTCTTTGAGTCGAACATTCCTACAGCTAAAAGGTATTAAGGAACGGATTAAGGACTAAGGTTTATGTCAATAACGGAGCAATGAAACAGATGTAAGTTTTCAGTTACTGTTTTACTTTATTGCATTGTAATTTCGTATCGCACCGAGCTGGCCTTGTAACGCTAGGTTTTCTGCTTTTCTTTTAGTTTTCTTTACCGCATCAGTTCAGCTTACATCGCACATCGTCGCACTGTCACATTCACATCGCATTATTGTATCACTGAATCAAGGCATTGCTCACAAGGAATCGTTTGTAAGGAATCTAGGAATCAAAGGTAGCGATTGACAGCGTGTACATGAATTTCTGTGGATTAAACTAAAGTTGTGTTTACATTGTACGGCTCATCGATTTGTAAGGTCCTGAAGCAGTTTTGCCCCCTCGGAGATCTGATCTACAAAGCTAACAAGAAAAAAACGGAATGGGGTATTGTAAGTGTATGGTCGATGGATGGCAAAGTTTTCGTTAAGACATCGCCAGAAGGTAGACCGGTGAGGATTTTTTCACCTGAGGATTTGGAGAACTTATAAATTCACGCGGGAGTACAGTGAGTGTAAACAATCTTGTAAAACTTTACTACATTTCAGTTTAAAACCGATCGTGGGAAGAGGGAAGGTTTCGTTGAAGATACGGAAGAAAGCTAATCCTTAATCCTTCACTGCTTACCTTTTCTTTTCTTTCCTGTCCCCTACTCTTAATTAGATTCTATTAGATCGATCTACTGTAAACGTATAGACCAAATTGAAGAAACGTTGACCTGTGAAAAGCATAAACCATGAACGATGAGACCGAACGGGATTCTCGATAGGCAGCGTTGGCAAGCTAGTAATATTCGATTTCTTGATAATCAATGTTTTCTTTGTTTGAGATATTTAAGAGCAGGGATTTATGCATTCTGTGTTAACAAAATGTGTATTCTGTGACAGACGAAGATTAATTTTTCCAACTTCCCAGTAAACCTTTGGGTCGCATCGTTCATGGTTTATGCTTTTCACCCGACGTTTCTTCAATTTGGTGTATATGCAAAATAACGTACAATGTACATCCGCACAACCCAATGCAAAACCAGATAATTTAGTCATGTTCCTTGAACGTTAGAGGACTGTCAGACCCAATGAAACGAAGAGAGACTCTTATTTGGCTTAGGAGCAAAAAATATTCAGTCTATTTCTTGCAAGAAGTTCATGGTTAGCTGAATGGGGCTATAAAGCTATTTTCAGTAGCCTGTCGAGTTCCAGAGCTGGTGTTTATATTTTATTTAACAACAATTTTGCTTTTGACATACAAAAATATTATTCTAATCCGGAGGGAAGATACATCATCGTTGATACTAAAACAGAAGATAAAATCATAACCTTTCTTAACTTGTGTGCACCAAACAACAACGACCCTATTTTTTTCCAAAATGTTTTAATTACCTGTACACTTTTGAATGCGAACACTTGGTGATAGGTGGTGATTTCAACCTAGTACAAGACTTAGCCAGAGATAAGAAAGGGGAAGACAATATTACTCACTTTAAATGTTTAGAGGAAGTTGAATGTAAAGAAAATATGGATTTGACAGATATTTGGCGCAATCTTCATCCAGACACGCTGCGTTTCACGTGGAGAAGAAATCCAGAAATTCACTGGCGGCTAGATTTTTTCTTACTCAGTTCCAGCCTAGCTACTGATGCACAAGAGGCCAACATTTTACCGGGTTTTAGAACTGATCACTCTTTAATCACTCTTTGCATCGGTACTAAAGCAAACCCCAGAGGACCAGGGTTCTGGAAACTGAATACCCATTTTCTTTCTGATGATTATATTAACCTCATTAAAAAAACAATAAGTGATGTGTCCAATGATTACAAAGAAGATGAAACAGTAGACCCTATTCTTTTATGGGATGCGATGAAGATGCATATTAGAGCAAGTTCAATCAAATATGCAAAAAATATAAGGTCAAACAAAGACAAAGCCAGACGACTTTGGAGTCAGAGATCTCTTTGTTTGAAGAGAAACTTGATGATAATAATTTATCAGACGATGAGATGAATGAAGTGCGTACAGAGCTGTTGGCTAAAAAACAAAATTTAGAGCAATGGATAAATTACAAAACACAAGGGTCCATTATCAGATCTAAAATACGTTGGTACAACGAAGGCGAAAAAAACACCAAGTATTTTTTCGGCTTAGAAAAAAGACACTTCAACAGTAAGACAATAAAAAATTTAAAAATCGACGACAACAAAACGGTCAATACAGATGCTGAAATCTTAAACAAAGCGAAACGTTTTTATCAGACACTTTACACATCAAACAATGACACCACTCAATAATTTCCATACGAAAACCTTTTCTTTCAAGAGAATAATGATTGCGAAATAAATGACAATAAAAAATTACAATGCGAAGGCCATCTAACAGCTGTAGAGTGTTTGGAAAGTTTAAAAACCATGGAACCAAACAAGTCGCCTGGTACAGACACAATTCCAGCCGATTTTTATAAAGTCTTTTGGAATGATATTAAGCCCTTCTTTCTTGCCTCTATTAACACCTCGTACACAAAAGGCCTTCTTTCTATATCACAAAGAAGAGGATTAATAACCTTAATTCCAAAGAAAGACATCTCTTTGTTTTATAAAAAATTGGAGACCAATTTCACTCTTAAATTGTGACTATAAAATTGCCATGAAATCAATTGCTAGTCGGATTAAAAAAGCCTTGCCTTCCATGATAAGTAATGATCAAACTGGTTTTTTTTTAAAAAACAGATTCATTGGTGAAAATATTAGACTACTTAATAGTATCATCAGCTATACAGATATCGAGAAAATTCCAGGGCTACTTATCTTCATTGACTTTGAAAAAGCCTTGGTCTTTCATAGAAAAAACTCTTTAACTATAACTTTGGAACTCCCTTATTTCTTGGATAAAACTCTTTTATACTGATATTAGTAGCTGCATACTGAATAATGGATGAACATCCGACTTTTTCACTCTAAATAGAGGTGTACATCAAGGCTGCCCTCTATTGCCTTATCTTTTTATTTTATGTGCCGAAATATTAGGGACCACAATAAGACGAGACAAACAAATTATAGGTATCAAGATCACAGCTGAGAATCAATGTAAAATACCCAGTATGCTGATGACACTACATTAATCCTCAATGTTACTAAATCTTCTATAGAAAGATCCTTTTTCCTGTTAGATAGTTTTGCTGAATTGTCAGGCTTAAAAGTTAATTATGAGAAAACCGAGGCTCTTTGGATAGGATCTTTTAAAAACAGGACAGATAAAGTTGCTATACAACAAAATATAAAACGGGCTTTTCGGAAGCTTAAAGCACTTGGAGAATGGTTTCAAAGTGTGGGGAGGAAGCTATTACACTAAATTATAAGAAAAGAAAATTTAACTGATCCTGCATGACAATGGCATGTTTGTAGGTGGCCAGTGCCCAAGAATCACAAAATTCAACATTAGGAGGGGAAAAGACAGACTATAAAATTTATCAGAATTTGAGTGTCACATGAGGTGTCCCAACTTGACATCGAAACTGATCCTGCATGATCATGGCATGTTGTGGGTGGCCAGTGCCTTAAAAACTCAAGTTAAAAGTTTCTTAATAGGACTTACAGGCAGGCCCCTTCATAAACAGACTAGCAAGTGAAGACTTTTCTTGGACGTCAGAATGTCAAGTCTCCTTTGACATGATAAAGAAGTTACTGTCCAAAGCTCCAGTCTTGGCCTACTCTGACTTCACTGCATAGTTCATACTGGACACAGATGCCAGTAATTGTGGCATAAGATTGAGTCGTGTTAAGTCAGTTGAAGGATGAAGTTGAACATGCTGTTGCTTTCGCAAACTGAACATTGACCAAAGCTGAGAAAAACTGTTGTGTCACATGGAAAGAATTGCTTGCTGTTGTGGAGTTTATCAAGCAGTATTGTCATTTTTTTTGCAGGGACCAAAGTATCCCATCAAAAAACTCACCATGCGCCTATTCACGCAGTACTTAAAGCCAAAGAACCAGAGAAGACGACTAAGAGAATGAGAACTCAGAAGGCCAAAGTATCAAAATGCTGATGCTATGTCACCAACATTTTCTAAGACCTTGGTGCAAGAAGGCAAAGAAGGCTGAGCAGGTGGTGAGTGTTGATATTCAGATTGAGGATTCACTTGCTGGGAGTGACAAGTTTGTTGTAGGGCAAACAAGGAGTCCTCACATTGAGCAAGGTGGAGCAGAATTGTCCTTATCTACTACTGAACATTGCTTACCTAGTGATCAACCCATGCAACACAATCCAACTACAACCGATCTCCTGGACTCAACAGTACCCTCACAAGCTGTAGAAAATTATCTGATTCAATTCCACTCACATATATAACTCGCAACTTTGATCTAAGCAACTTTATTATAAGCTCAGACGACAAGCAAAATTATTTCAAGTTTTCTTTCTTCTCTAGAGCCATTAACTTATGAAATAATTTACCACCATAGTAAAAATTGTGCCTCCCCGTCATCACTTTCTTCTGACTTGTATTCTTACTACCTAAACAAACTCCGAACATACTCCCCATCACATTCTGAACTCCTTTTACCTTTATTTATTATTAATATTAATATTTTCTTAACTAAGGGGGCAGTTGTTAATTGGGACTTTGTCCTGTTACCATTTCCTGCCACACATTTATGCTATTAAGGTTACAGTGTACCTTCAGATCGAAAATTTATCGAAAATTTTTTTTTGGTGTCAAAATAAAGTTTACAGAATGAACTTTCATCCAAAAAAACAATTATCAAAAAATAGTGAAAATTGACGGAGAAATGACAGTATAACTTTTGTGGGCGGAGTTTGTTTATGAAGCGATATGTTTTTTTAAGCGCTGTTTTCTCAAAGTTAATTTTTCGCTTGTTGGGGACACTTTAAACAGCTACAACTCAAAGGGAATTTGTTCGATTTTCCTCAAATTTGGACAGAAGCTAGGCTAAAATATAATCAACAAAAACGTGTCGGCGAATTTCTTATTTCCGAAAACTTTTTCGTCAAGAGGCATTTCCGTGCGATCATTCCAATTTTTTTCTCCCTTTTTCGAAAATATTCTGTAACTTTTCACTGCAATTGAATATGGGAAATCGCCGACACGTTTTATTAGCGCTTCGTGTTCGGAAACCCAAGAACAAATCAAATTAGCAAAATACAATAATCGCTTTGAGTTATAGCGTTTTAAAGCTGATTCGGACGTTCGAATTTAGACGTCGTAAAAAATTCGACAATTCAATTTATTACCAAATGGTTTCCATATTTAGATAGCCAGCTCTATAAGCTTTAATTTGATATCTGGGTTTAGGTATGTTAAGTGTAATCTTAAGACACTAGAGCGGTAATACTGGAGACACACCCGAAGGTACACTGTAACCTTACATAATTTATATAGTTTTTGTTTTTGACTGGAGATGTACAGTACCTGTATCTTGGAGTATCTTTTCTGGTACTGTGATGATCGTTGTTCTCTTGTCATTAGCTGAGTTTGTAATTTCTTAAGCTGCTCACTGTATAGTTTCCTTTCTCTCTCAATTTCTACTGAATTTTGTTTGTACAAATTATAGAGCCTTGGCTTTTCTTGAGATTTGAGAGTAGCTGAAAGAAACACTTGTAAGTTGGCCTTGAGATCAGAAGCCCAAGAACTCTGCAAAATAACAAAAACAGAAATCATCATTAATTACTCATGCGTGAAGCGGTGAATCTTGACAAAACCAAATGCATGCTGATAGGCAGTAGCAGGAAACTCGAGAGCAATGAAGCTCTAACTGTGTCAATATTTGATCATTATGTGAACAATGTCAGTTGTTTTAAATATCTTGGAATTTTAATATCCTCTGATTTTACTTGGACAAATTATGTCGAACACATGGTAGGGAAAATTAATCAAAGGCTTGGCCTACTTAGGCGCATTAAGCATTTATTACCATTTAGGACACATGTCCTATTTTATAAAAGTCTTGTTATGCCCTTATTTGAGTATGCAGATCTAGTTTGGGGTGACAAACATACTGTAACTTTAATGTCTAACCTACAAGTTTTGCAAAACAAGGCGGCTAAAATAATTTTAGATCGACCGCTGTATCATCTGCGTCGCACGCATTAGCGACTCTGAAGTGGATACCTTTAGAGAAAAGGCGTTTCCAGCGAAGATGTGTGCATGTATACAAATGTCTAAATGGACTTGTAGATCATGAATTGACATTAGTTACACAACAACAACAGCATAATTATAACACCTGAAATAAAGCAAACCTTACACTTCCCTGCGTTAAAAGAAATTGGGGGAAACAAAGAACTGCTTATCATGCTGTAAATGACTTTAATTCTCTTAGTCAGGTAATAAGACAATCTTCTAATGTAAATGTATTTAAGCGGAATGTTTTTAACTTCTTAATCTAAGAGTTTTTACATAGTTTTTGATGTGTTTTTTGTTTTGTTTTTTAGTGAGAGTATTTTAGTTTTTATTCTTAGTCTTAATCGAGGTCCTTTTTGAAAATCACTGATGTGAAAGAGTTTTCCTCAATAAAGATTATTATTATTATTATTAAGGTTTCGGCTCCGTTTTTCTTGTTATTATTATTATTATTTTTTGTGTCACGATTTTTGTGCATGCAAATTTATGCACGCATATATTAAATTGTGCATTTTCAGTTCATAGCTTTGCCCTTTCCACTTCCGGTTTAGTGACTTCTGGCTACTCTCACTTCCAGCAAAACGTCACAGAAGTGTCACGACAGCATCTCCTACAACCCTACTTACTTTACTAATGTTCACGTCAGGAATATATGACTTAGAGAATCACTGGCTTCATTGTGGTACAGCCTTCATTTACAAAACATTCAATAGTAAACAACGTGGTTTGCAGGAACGATGACTGAATGAAAGGAGTAACTCTTCTCCATGTCAGACATCTTATCTTGTTTAAAATATTATATCATAAAACTTTCTAATGCATGCGCAGAGTATAGGCTGCTTGGAGCCTCTTGTTAAATATTAAGTCTAAACATATGTTAAGACATGCCAGAAATTTATTTATTTCTCCCATGAAGATCTGTCGACAATGCTCAAGATATTACCAACACTTGAAGCAATATTGAGTAAACAGATTTTTTTTTAAACATAAAAATATTAATATTGAAATATTTCATATTTTGGAACAAATACCTGTACTGTGTCCGAATTTAATTAATGATCATTATTGCAAGCCACTAAAACAATTATTTCAATGGTTAAAACCTCTCTACAATGGCCACCTTGGCTTGGGGACGTACAATTTACTGACCACAGTAGAGAAGTCAGAGAGGTAGAGAGAGTTTTTCAAATTTGCGAGGCAGTACATTTTGCTGTTCTGTAGTCCCAGGGGCCTTTTTGTTGAAAGTCCCGATAACTTTTCGGGCCCAGAACTGTACATGTATTTTAAAATCAGAATCTATCGAATGGTGAAGTCCTTTTTACCCTTTAAACCAGCCCGACTTGCCTCATCAACTTAAAATGTTTTATGAGCAGGTCTTTTATTGCTTAGCTTTCAAAACCAACAAAATTTTAATCTTTAATGTAAACATTGCACACATAAGATAGCTTTCCGGGCCTGATAACTTTTCGCAAATTTGAAAAATATTTCATATGGTTGCCATTATCAGTAATATCCAGAAACGTTTTTGTGAAATATAGGTGGTTGTAGGTCATTCCTTCTTTTAGTACTTACGATATCTGAATTGGTCTATTAAGATAATATTTCTGCTTTCATTTATTTGAATTTTTTCAAATATCAAGAGACCAAACATTTGTAAAGTAACATGCCACGACCCCTACGTATTAAAATTCTACGTATTTATCGAGGTAAATCAATATTTTATTCAATATTTTATTTTGTTCACAGCTTCGGCCCTCGTTATTTTACACCCAGTCTGCATTTTATACCGAGTCCATGATTCTCAGTCCGCGTTTTATACCCAGTCCGTAGTCTGTAGTCCGCAGTCCATAGTCCGCGTTTTATACCCTAGTCCATGTTTAATACCCAGTCCGTAGTCCGCAGTCCGTGTTTTATACTGACCGAATACATAGTTACATTTTTTGAAGTTAACAAGATAAGAAAAAAAATGGAGAAGGGCAAGATATAGGTAAGCTAATTATATGCCCTATAACTAAATTACAAATTTTTTTTAAGAAAAAGAGAAAACACATTACTAAAATCAAAGGCTCCTTAGAGCCAACCCGTGAATTTGAAATGCTAACGCTTAAGGCAATAATTGCGGAAAGCTTATGTTTTCACTCTGTCACGGTTCAATATTTTTTTTTAAATTAAACGTAAGGAACTTTGACAAACGCAAAAAATAAAAATACAGTACATCACTTTCATAATGTTCAGTCCGAAGAAGAAAGAAAAAAAAAGAAAAAAAAGAACGCCCCGAGCGGGATTCGAACCCTGAGCCTTTTGGGTGTAAGTCCGCAATTTACACCACCCGACCACCGTGACCACTGACATGTAAAGGGATAAATTTTATTACCTAAAAGCAGATAACCATCAAAATGCGTGTCTCAGTTGAAAATTCCTTTTAGATCGATTTTAACGTTGCATTAAAGACTCCAAATGCCAAACATCTTTAAGCTTATTGTTGTTTTTATTCGTTTACACCAATTTAGTTATTGTTATCGCTGGATTCACGCTGTTCTTGTTACAAAACGCATTCGTAACAAAGCATTACGTCACTAAGTTTACAGCTGATGGAAGGAGTGAGCGAGTGAGTGACTCATTTGCATATCTGTCGTCGTTACCGATAACCCGTTCATTACGCATGCGCGTATATTCACGGGTTAAAAGGAATAAAAACAGAAGTAATATAGCTGTTACAAGATTGGTGAGACAGTGATTAATACTGAGCAAAATAGTATTGGTAAAGTGCACTTTTGAATTGTTATTTAGTTTGCTTTTTGCGTATGGATATTGGAATATCATTCCAGTAATAGCATCCAATAATTGTTGGACAAAATTTTCTTATGTTTATTCTGAAGGAACTAGGATTTAGATGTTGTAAGGATGTACTTCGATTGGCGTAATTATGTTGCTTGGATACAAAGGGTAATTATATTATAGTGAGATTAGATGGCTTGTTATCAACAATATGATCATAAAATAGTTGGCAGTTCTTTAATTTTACAATGTCAGAAAGCTTAATAAGGCCAAGGTTTACATAATGGCTCAAGGTACTTGTTTGTCTAATTTGTGTTAATAACGTAAAAGAGTACTACTTATGGCAGTTTGAACACTGCTAGGTATTGTTAGCATTGAGATTCCTTTGTTTTAAAACATTTTTGTAAATCTCACTATTTGGGACCCAAATCTCAAGATTTTTGGGGTTAAATTTTGGAGACCTCAAGATTTCAGGGTTTTAGATGTTGGAAGGTCTGAATTCGTGATTGCGTACCTCAATGACATAAACTCTAACACTAATTTACTGAGAAATACTTCCTGTTTGATAAGGTATGGAAACAATGACAGATTTTCAGAAAACATTGAAATGAACACAACAATAGTTTTGGGGTAAATCGGGTACTAAATATTTTTAGAGTCATACCAAAGAATAATACAAAAATTACCTTTTATGATTGAAAAATAATTATTAATATTTCGCATCAGTTATTTTTACAATAAAATATAGGTACACTGCCAATTTAATGCAAAACGAACGCAAAAGGGAAATACTAACTTGCAAAGGGGAAACCTGAGTTGATGCTACAAATATACATTTGACAACAACTTTTCATAAGGGGTTACATAAACTAGTAACCGGGCCTCCTCAAACATATTCTAAAATTCTATTTCTACTGGTAGAAAAAGAAAATATTGTCAATTAAAGTGATGTTTTAAGGAGTAATTGAATACCTTTTTAAATATTGACATAGCACCTTATACAATTGCATAGGAGGTGCAAAAAGGGTGAACGTCAATGCAAAAGACATAATCCAAAGCAATCACATCCACAACAAAGTTTCCAAGCAAAAGCAAAACAAATTTGGGTTTTATTGTTTGTTGCTGTTTACTCGTGACGGATACGGCAACGAGGTAAAGTTTGGTCTCCATTTTTCATTTTATTCTTTTTGTTTTCGTCTGTTATTTGTGCATCGCATTAGATCTGGGACATTTCTGGGTACGAGAATACGCACGCATGTAAGCAGAAGCGAAACTAATTTTGGTTTTATTTGCCTGTTGTTGTGTTACGTAAGTGTTCCCCGCAAGTACCGTACATTACCGGTACGAGTACAGGCTACCGGGTAGCCTCTTGTTCACTGTATGGACAATAATACGGATCTTGTTAGTCCAAAAGATGAGGAATTTTGGAGAACCCTAGTAAGAGCGGCTGTAATTTGTAAGCACCAACCATGCACTCCTTGATATTGCTGAAACTGTAAATGAAGGAGAAACCCCAGGCATTTACTATCACAGAAAATGTCACAGCATTTTCATGATGAAAAAGCTCATAAAGACTTTCTCGGCAAACAACTGACAACCAGCAACTGATGGCAACTAGGAGACCCTCAATACGACAGTCCCCTACCACAAGTACAACTTACGAATGTATCTGCATATTCTGGGACAAGAAGACTAAATATTTTTTATTTATTTATATTTATCATATATTTACCACACAAATACAAATTTATACATGAAAAAAGCAATAGAAAGTATTTTGTAAAAAATTCAAAGTGGAGAGGAAGCCTAAAATAAACTATACAAACATTAAGCTTATGAACTTAGGCTTCCTCTTCAGTACCATTTATTTATGATATTTAATCAATCAATGGGCAAGTTTAATAGCAAAGTGCACAAATGACATCAGTACTCATGTTTGTCTGAGTTTATAATTTATTCTTGTTTATTCTTGCATTTCTGACAATAGAAATTCGTTACTAGGAATACCCCGAGAGTCACTTTTGGTTTGTTTTTCTGAGTTTTAGTTCTATAAATAGTAATTGTGCGCTACGCTATTAGCTACCTTGAGTCCCATAATTCCTGTAAAATTTGACACCACTGCAGGTTAACCTAGTTATATAACAGCACTTAATTTAAAGGGAGGAAAACACAATCCAGTCGTCGAAGATCTCAAATATACAGCAAGCTGCTATTAACATTAATTTTTGCGAGCAGAGAGAGCAAGATGTTGTGGCCTCCATGCCCTTCAGAGCTCGGCGTTGTTAACAAAGAGTGGTCAGAAGCAGAGTGTTATCCAAGAGTACAGCGGTTAATGACTCAGAAGTCCTTTGCACAAGTTGTAATGCTTGGAGTGAGTAATGGAAAGATCGAGCCACCCAAACAGGTCCTTCTTCCCTATGCCGTACACACTCTCACAAATAATGTTGAAATCATTCAAACGCTTAATTGTTGCAGCCACGGAATCGCCTATTCCCATCTTGAAGAAATCAACAGACTGCTCTATGCCAGCAGAAAATGGCATCCAATGCCGGACAATATCCAGCCTCATATTACTACAAGGGTCTATTATAGGGGGTCGCACATTCCGCAAACTGCCATAGTTTGTTCTTCCTAGACCGCAAACCGCTTTCTTTTTTCCTCAAGACCGAAACCATCCTTATAGCAGATGGAGTATCACAGTAACCAATCTTCAAACAGTACTTTGCAAGTTTGTTTTTTACCATATATTAGCTCAATAATCATATTTCTCCTGACAAAGACCAGAAGATCTTAAGAACAGAACATATTGTTTCTAATTCCATTCAATAACCTGCAAGAGAAAAATGTTTTGGCATCTAATAAGCAGTTTGCAAAAAAACGAAGAATGCACGGTGTTTGGATACAAGTACAAGTTTTGAGGGTTGGGTGTGCTCATGTGGTCTTTGTGACATGGAATTAGTGTCAAAACAAGCCTGTAAAATTTATGTTACCACGGAATGTTACCAGCACAGCACAGTTACATACATACATACATACATACATACATACATACATACATACATACTTTATTACCACGTCCCCAAAGGGGATTTTCAGAGGCAATGATAAAATGATAAAATACAATGATGAAATACAATGATAAAATACAATGATAAAATATAATACAAAATACTATAAAATTCTAATCACAAAGAATTGTAAAAATTATTTAAAAGCTGAGATTTAAGGCGATGCTTAAAATCGATAACCGATTCGCAAAGTTTAAAATCGTTCGATAGAGTATTCCATAAAGTGACTGCCCTATAATAAAATGTTCTTTGGCCGCTGGTAGTTCTAAAACGAGCTATGTTGAGCATTTGAGAGTTTCTAGTTCTACGGTTTATGACGTCACATCGTCTAATGAACTGTGCTGTCAAATATGCGGGGGCACGTCCCGTCATGCACTTAAATGACATTATGGCATCTCGGTAGTAGAGTTGCTTTTTTATCGGCAACCAGCGCAATTCCTTCAAAATTGGAGATACGTGATCGTATTTTCTTCTTCCACTCACTATGCGACAGGCGAAGTTCTGAATCGCCTGTAACTTGCTTAAGTTTGTTTCAGAGGTATTACTCCAGACAGTGGAGCAATAAAACAATTTACTGAATACTAATGCATTAATAATGATAATTAGAGATTGCTTGTCAAAGGAGTGCTTAACACGGTCCTTCCCGAGGAGAGACAGTTTAAAATTATTATTATTTACTGTTGCAATATTTTGTCTGCTTCCAAAGATCATTAACTTCGTCTTGTCTGGGTTTAAAAGCAGCTGGTTGGCAAAACACCAGTTCCGTATTTTAAGAAGATCATGATTTATTTTATTTCTAACTTCTCTCTCTTCTTGGGGCATAAAGGATAATAGGAGTTTCGTATCGTCGACATAGCATTGTGGGAAACAGTGCTGCAGTACCGATGGTAGGTCGTTAACATAAATACTAAACAAGAGTGGACCAAGGATACTGCCTTGAGGAACACCGCTGGTTACTTGCATGCGATCTGACAGAGTAGTATTAATGCGCTGTTATTACCTTGTGATGCATGAGAGGGGTCTAGCAACCTGGTCCTGCTGGGTTAATGTGTTATTTGTGGGATATATTGGATTCTGTTTTTCTGTTCAGGACTTCACAATACTTCTTCCCACACTAATGTTGTAGAAATAGTTGCTGTTCTTCCTGATAAAGTATTATTGGTTAATAGTCTCGCAATGTAGTCGCTTGTGTTGAGAATAATTGCTACATTTTTATGTCTTCTATAGGCGACGAGGTCGGATGGTTACGTTATCCATAACCTTATAAAGCATGACGCTCTCCTGTGGTCGGTGGGTTGGACAGCACTGCCCACAGTCAACTACTTTGCCATCAAAGTTTGCGATGGCCATTTCTTCATTTCGTCTATATTCCCGCAGTTAAAATCATTTCCATTTCATTATTCATTCCTTCACGGGTTGCTGAACTCAATAAATTGGCCCTCTATCAATGCACTGGTCTTCATAGCTCAGTTGGTAGAACACTGCAGCACGAATGCATGGGTTACAATAAAATGAATCCTGTTGAAGCCCAGAAAATCTTTTATCGGGCTAATCAGTTCGCAATTGCCTAAATTGCAATTCAGCTTACTATTCAACATTTGGACGGTAAAAGAACTGTAAATTTTATCCGTGGTCCTATGTACATAGGACAAGGAAATAAAGGATTGATGCACGACAAATTCTCATGCAAAATGAACTTGGGTGGTCCTTCGGAGTCAGTTTGTAATAAAGAGCAAGCCAGTTATACTGTGCGATCTGGTGTAATTAAGCCACTCAGCATTGCTCATTACACATTAGCAAAAACAGGGACCAAACTGTTCCTTTTTCAGCCTCTCCCCTCGCCAATGTTATGCTATGTGCATTAAGCAATGATGGTAATGCAATTAAACCCAGCATCGAATCTGATGCGAGACTTAAAAAAATATGTTGGTTTGAATATTGATGTAGACAGTGACTATTTTAAAAACAATTAAATCACACGGGAATTTTTCGAAAAGTATATCGTCACAGAGGTCCTTATATATTCAGTAACAACCCTTGATAATAGAGTAAGCATGCCGTGTGTAACAGAGTTTCTGCCAAAGGGGGGAACAAGGCATCTTTATCAGAAACTTTTCCTTCTAAATAAAATCTTTTGGCACTGCCCCAAGCTTGTAAAAAAGGGCAACGGATTTGATGACATCAGACAACTTGGTCTCCATCTTACCACGTGCTTTCTCAGCTTTGAAGCCTGGCCTTATGTCAAATTTACCTCCCCACAGGGGGAGACAATGGGAAAACTGTTCATTTCTTAATTTCCTCTAGCTCTAAAAGGAAATCTTTTGTTAAGGGAGAGACCAACGTTAAGTATTCCGAGGCTCTTAACTCTCTTTGAAAAACTGCCACCAAACACACAAAAACCAAAAACAGCGAGATAAAGTTGTGATTTTCCACAACTGTGTAATAATTTCTGGACGGTAAACTGTCAGATAAATACAAATGTACCTGCAAACCGACACTCAAAAATGGCTTAAACTGCCAGACCACCAGAGTATAGAAGAAAGAACATCACATTGGGTAAATGGGATAGCAGTGCAAGCTGGGCATTTTGGCCCTTGACTCCCTCCAGAACCATCACCAGGGTCAGTTAAAAACAAGCAAACGAGCATTGATTCACTAGACACTACAAATCTGACCATACACAATGCAGCAGAGTGTTCAGATCCCATGCCAAGAAGTTATGTAGAAGTGACCTCCCCAGAAGCATTTATTTAGAGAATGCTCTGAAAAAAAAAACTACTGTGGAACATAGTGCAGCTTCATCCACATGCAAAGCAAAAAGTTAATGCGTGACTGGTTTTAACATTAAATTTTCTGTAAGCAATTAAGTTGAAATCTCTTAAGACAATGTTGGGTATCTCCCCACAATAGATGCCCCTGCTACCAACAAGTCAACTGTCCATGAAGTTTTGGTGCACTCACTAAAGATCAAGGAAGTGCTAGAACTGAAGAGCACAGTGACTGTCTTTGATCAGAACCTCTATGCCAAGGCAACCACAATTGTTTGGAAGCAACCTGATAAGTTTATTTCTATTGTGTTGAGAATGGGTGCATTCCACATGAACTGCACTATGTTATCTATAATTGGAAAGCGATTGCAAGATGTAAGTTAAAGAGACATCTGTATCTAGTCTGATGTGATCTTCGAGGGATCTATGTCGGGGGAAGGAAGCTTTAAATAAGGGAAGTTCTTTGTCATCCACTGGGGCCCCTTCCATGGTCATCCACAGCAGATGGGTTGTTGAGAAAAACAAATCATACCTTGCAAAAGAGCTACAAAAGAGTACCAGCAGCAGGTCACATGATCCTGCCACAATCAGCATGCATGATTGATGGTATGGCTCTCGTACAGAGGCTCAAAGGCGACCACAATAATTTTGCCAAGGTCACTGATTTCCTGCTGGGCATGGTGCTGCATGAACAATTGTCCTCGAAGACGATAGACGTTGTCTTCAATGTGTACAGGGAGAATTCTATCAAAAATGCAGAAAGAGAAAGGAGAGAGTCTGAACTTGGAAATGAGTTTAGAAACATTCAGCCTGAACACAAAGTGCAACAGTGGAGAAAATTCCTCTTGAATCCCAAGAATAAGAAATTGTTTAAAAGGCAAAGGAGTGGAGAGGAGATACAGGTAAATTTCAAGAGAAAATTGACAGACAAAATGCTGTTTGTGACATATAAGGTATAAGGTATAATTTATTTACCGTCAGGTACACGGGGAGTGGTTGCCCAATCTCCCGAGCCAGAGGCTCATGATAAAAGTAACTGACTATAAAATACATTTACAAAGTCTAAAAATTCTTAAATCTAAATATGAAGATGAGTGCTTCTGAACTTCCTCAGAAGCTGCTGCGACAGTTGAAGAGTTCACCTCCACCCAGTAAGAAGCTGACACCAGGCTCATTCTCCATGCAGCTCATGCAGCTGTTGATAGTAGCCGCCCTCAGTTAGGTCAGCGGTATTCTGTACATGTGTAGGGGCTGTAGGAAAAGCATAGCCAAAGTAATGGCTACCTAAATAAAGAGTTGTGTTGAACTGAAGCCTATTGTGTGAAAGCCTAGTCGTTAACATGGTGTCAGACGTGGAGCGAACCATCTCCAGGAGTCAGTAAGTCGTGAACTGAGCAGCGATTAGAGTGTTCGAAGTTGAATGCTGTTATGTTTGTTTGATTCGTTCCCACCATTTTGAAAGTTGTCAAGTGTACAGAGCCTTTTAGCTGATTGAAACTATACATTGTTTGTATTATGACGGCTCAACCTGTTGAATTTCCTGTTCCCCAAATGCAAGAGGAGTTAGATGAACGGGAAGCCCTCGACTTTTATTTTGGATTACATCGATTACTGTACTGTTATGGGCTGGTTTCGAAAGAAAGCTGGATGTAAATATCTCTGATTTCCTTGCAGTTTCGCTCGCCAAATCACAAGTAAGCTTTTCCAAACTCTACTGGCGTTAAATATAATCCTTGCACCCACACTTCACCGTCTTCACATGTTCCACTTTACACTGAACTTACCTAATGCAGATTTTGTATAATAAGCACATAATAAGCACACTTAAGAGCGACGGTCAGGAAATACCGAGCATTCGATGGCAACACTCGACAAATTAGTTTCGCTTATTTTCTGCTTACAAAGAGCCACTGAGTAGAGAAGAAATTTGATGTATTTCATTTTCTTCAGGAACGCATTATTTCTGAGAACTGAGAAAAACAAATTTGACCCGCAACGATCCCGAAAGTACCCGCACACAAGTCTGAAATTGATATTTTTCAATGACTTCTCTTCTTCAAGAAAATAAAATCCTAAGGATTATTATACCATTTATTAATAGTGGAAGTGCCTCACAATTAGAACAAATATGTAACTTTACTTAACTGTTGTTTATAAAAGCAAAAAATGCGCAGGAAACTGCTTTATTTTTAAACGGAAAAGATCCCGCGAATACCGTTAAAATTCAAATGTGTTTCTCCCTATGTGGTATAATTCAGATTTTTTCTTAAACTGTGTCATTGGAGTAATTAAAGGTTGTTCTTGATAATGTATTAGAATCAGCTTGGGTTTTTTTCACAGTGCTTCACACGACGCTTTTGAAATAAACCATAATTCGTTTAAAATTTCTACAACGGCAAGTAAACAACGGTTGTTGCATTACCGTGACACCAAGCTGGGTTTTTACATATCCACCACAACGAAAAGCCTACTGAAAACGATTTCGTTTTGAGCACTTATTCATTCTCTTTTTAAAATACAATAAAGGCTTTGGACTGACAAGGGAATGTTGTTGTTTTTTTCTCACTTGGGCAGTGGAATTTTTCAGTTTTGATAAGATTTGTCACTAATCAGGAATAAATATCGGGATGCAGTTCAGTTGGCTCTGGTCTCAGATGACATAAACCTGTTTATCTTTTTAACTTTTTTCGCTTATGCCTTTGGTAGAATGCACACCAAAATAAAGATGCGTATAGATGCTTATACTTTTCTACAAACTAGGAAAAATGACTTAGATATCGCATTGCTGTTCACCGAAGTAAATAAATTGAATTAGTAAATTAAATCTAAAAATGGGATAAATTTAATTAGCGAAGCTTGAAAGTAAATTGGACTGAATTTGCTTTGCTATTTTTTTTGTCATCATGGACGTAAAGTGCCGTCTTTTAGTTCTTTAGTCAGAGGTTCTTGCTCTCATGACCCTAGAGATAGGAGCAGATCAGCTGAGGTTATTCCATTTCTAAACTGCAAAAGGGACATCGCAAGTCACACAATCAAGTCTTCCTTGTCAATAAACCAACGTTAGGGGGTAGAAACTGAAATTAAACTTATTCTGGGAACAGTTGTTATATCCTTCTCTACGGGATGGGTCTTGAAGATCTTTCCAATAATAAAGGGCCAAATACACGATGAACTTGTCTTTATGGCCGGAAATGCAAAACATGATGTAAATGCCTGGAAATCACATTAGTTTCGTTGTGTTCGGCAAACCAAGATAAAGCAAGATTAGACATCCTTCAACATCTGGACGACACATCAGTTATACAGGATTGGGCCATGCCATGGTTTATTCCTCGAAAATACCGGGAAAGCCAAACTGATTGGTTTGGAAAACGTGGCATTCCCTGGGAAGTGACGGTGGCCATGCGAAAGGGAAGTACCAGTAATGGAAAGTACGAAACCCTCACACTATGCCATGTGTTTAGAAGTTGTGGCCAAGATAGCTGTACTTTGCTCTCTTTTCTGGCTGACGTTCTCAAAGATTTGAAGGTTGTTATACCACAGTTAAATTTTTTGTGTACTACTGGCAAGACAATGCTGGTTGTTATTATTCTCATTTTTGCGGTAACACAATCAGCCTTGCATGTATAGTTGGAAAGCCGTTCATGGTGCTATTGTCAAGCGCATACATTTCTGTGACCCACAGGGTGGGAAGGGGGCCTGTAACAGGAAGTCTGCAGCTATAAAATCCAAAGCAGTTATAAATTACTGAATTCCGGAAACAAAATCAAAATGTCGGATGAAATGAAAGAAGCCATTTCGCCATCCGGTGGAATGTCTTCGGTCCGGGTTACTTCATGTGCACCCTACACAGCTACAGCCTCTTTAAACATCAAGCTTTAGGCAGTTTAGGAGAATACAATGACAATTATTACGTTTTGGAAGGAATTGGCCAGGGAAACGCATTCCTTGTGAGAAGCTGAATGCATCTGTAAAATTCAGAAATTCCATGCTTAACTGACTAAATAAAGAAGTTATTACAGGGAATTTTACCCCTGTAACTCTAAGCGCAAACTGTCTCTAGACAGGAAAGCGAGAAGATGGTTCCAGTAAAAGCTCGAGTGGAGAAACAGAAACAGAAACAGAAAAGCCCATATGCTCGTCTCTTTCCGTGCCCAGAAGAGAGATGTAGGAAGTGTTACCAACGTTACTGAAATCTGCAACAGCACTTCTTGTCCTCACCTCCCGCCTCGATTAGCCAAAGCTAATCGCGGGTTGCGTGGAAAATTTCCTTTTTTTCCTTTTTAGTTTACTTTATTTATTTATTATAATAATAATTTATTAATTGTAGTTGTATTTGTATTTGTAATTGTAATAATAATTGTAATAAAGATGTCTCTGGGAAACACACCCTTGCTCTCGAACGAGAACCACTCCTAGACCAAGCCGTCTATGGATATGCAGAGAGACTAGGTGTTCAAACGGTGGGCGTCCCCTGTGTACGAAATGTCAAGGAAGTGCCTAAGAAGTGCCACTACAGTCTACTCTCCCATTGGGCTGGGCATTGAGATCATCCCAGATAAAATAACACGTTTTAATGCAAGACAGAATGAGTACTTTTAAGAGCACTGTTAAAACAACAACGTTCTTGCAATAATTTTATTGGTGAGAACACGGGTCGCAAAGCTGGTCCAGATGTTGTTGTAAGAGATATGATACAGGCAAGAGGAAGTGACGGAAAACGATTATTCAGCAGCGATGAATTCCTTACCAGCCAACAAATAACCAGCTTTTTCAGTCGCCTTTCTACCAAAAAGAGCTTACTAGACAAGGATGGTATAGACGAAAATGACGACGAGGCCGCGGAGTTCGAGAGTAGCCTTGAAGACCTAACAAAAGAAGTGCGGAGGGAAGTTTTGTTACAACATCCAATTGTGTTTGACTGTCGTAATATCTGTGACCTTGTTAAAGCAAGGCAAACTGAACAAATCTGGCATACCAATGCTCAGGAGATTGTGCGAGCACTTTGATATAGACGTCAGTGAGATAACAGTTGTTACGTTGACAAACTGTCCACGTTTTGTAGCAGCTGCTGATGTCAGCAGTAAATTAACATGATCAGGTCTCGCATGATCTCCCTGCTCTGATTCTTTTTGTTGGAAAATGACGCGATTTCCGTTTTTTTTGCATTAACCTTAAATAGGACTGAGTACACTTTATTTTCTTTCAGAGATGGATGAGCGACCAAAACACGCGGAGGCATGCAAAAATCGCCTGCCGCTAGGATACAAGTGGGAGAAAGTGGGAGCACGTGTGGGAGGAAATTTTCGTGCGACTCACACAGTAGAAATCGCTAAGAGGAAGAAGAGAATACCGCCCGGTAACTCTTCTGGTTGAAAACATTTGAAGCCGGCCATGCGCACAAAACGAGATGTGGTTTTTCTTAGTTCTTCTCTTCAAAATATCAATAACATGTTCTACTAATGTGATACTGAAGCTAAGTGGTTGTGCACTAGAGAATAATTAATGACAAAACAAGTCTGCAAAACTTGATCCCAAGTGTGCATAAATTAACGTCAATATCGTCGTGTTGGGGATAATCTACCGAGTATAACGAGAGCGCACGCAAAATCCCCAGGAGATTTCATGTGCGCTCACATGATCAGTTACTCTGAATATCTCTGAGAGAAATGAGGGACTCAGACTCTGGCGCCAGTTGCATAGAACTTAACGTCGGAAGTAACTGCTAAAGTCTGACGTTAAAATAGTAGCTTTCATTGGGCTGAACGTCCGATGTTAGCTGTTACGTCTGGCGTTAAGTTTTTGCAACTGGCCCCTGGTCTGTGGAACAAGGGTGGCACTATACGGTCTATATGAAACAGGATTTGCCAAGACTAGAACAGAAGCTTAGGTGATATTTTAACAAGAAACTCAAAACCTCAAGCCAATGATGACCTCTCTTTTATCTCAGCAATAATAGATTGAACTTTACACTTAACGAATTTTAGCTCATCCGCTCATTGTCTATGTGGAGGGTGCTCGAGTTCCAATTTGAGGACATTTTTTTTAGTCCCAGCTCTCATTTCTTTAAAGCTTCAATCCCATGTGATGTTGCACTGGACAGTGTTTCTTGCATCTTGTCTCACACCAAAATTGTAACACAAGCTGCGAGTGCAAACTTGAATATTTTTCGCATTGTTTCCGTTGCTCAAGTCGCTCAGAATAAAAGAATCAAGTTGTATGGGCATGAGACTTGTATGGGTATGGATATAATGTATTAGAGCATGGTTTTATTGAAGAGTAGGAGCCGTTATTAGTACTTTTGATTACAGAATCTGCCAAATAAAGCCACAACTGAAACAGTGATTCTTGGGTTGTCAAAACAAAGTATTCCATAAATAGAAGACTAGTTCTGGCTGTCCCGACATCCCCTCCCCTCCACACTTAACCATACGTCAAGACAACAACAAGTTTGAATCTTTAACTTGTTACTTCTTCTGTCAGTTATGGAGAACAATAAAAGGAGGATAAAGCAGAAAACATCATAAAAAGCAAGTTAGGAGCATTATGAAAGCATTGAAGCTGTTTAATATTGACGGTTGCTTGTTGTGCTCAGTGGTTTGTTCGCAAGCCACTTAAAGTAACTCAATCCTGCCAAACAACATCCCGGTCGAAATTTGTCAACTTTAACAACGTTTTGTGAAAATCTCAATGGAGAACCCAACTTGGTTTTAAGGTATGAACTACATCAAGGTCTTAAGTAATGAAAGTTCAAGTTTGAGAAAATTTTGAGTTATACCACATACTAAAACGTGTGCTTGACCTTTGACATTATATTACAGAATTCCTTAGCTGCAAAATCATGCCGTTAATTTTGAAGTGTTTGAATTTGCCAGGTATAACTAGAACAACAAATTCACCATATATTATATCAGAAAAAGATCGTCTTTCGATATAAAGTATCCCGATTTTCTGTACGCTTCTTCTTAAACAAACACGAACATTTCAAAAATGATGATTTTCGAGTTTTAAAATTCAGTTATTTTCCAGTTAACGCCGCTTGGATCGATTTTCCCAATTTTCTCAAAACAAACGTATTGCTAGCAAATATAAACTACACCACGTTACTTACCCACCTGAAGGTTAACTCTGGACAAAAGATGAAATAAATCAATTTCCCAAGTGTCGCCAGAAAATTTGGACATTGCTCGATTTTTCCTGACCGTCGCTCTTAAGTTCATTCTTCGAAAGCCCCGAAAAGTTTCTTTTGCTTGATCCCATTTAAAGTTCTTTATTTCGTTGGCGCTGGCTGATTACAGCCGGTTTCCCTTGGTTTAAAAACGCAATTCCATTGCCGGCAGGATGGTACAGTTGATCGATTATAAAATTAATGTATGAAGTCAATAAATCGACACATAAAAACTTGAGTGTTTGGTGTATTAAAATGTTCGCTATCTTTGCTACTAATATATGAAGCCAGAAAAGGCGATAAGAATGAAGATTCTTGTTTTCATTCTCCGTTCCTGTGAACGGAGAATATTCAACGGAACAACTTGATATCGCTTTTATGACGATGTCGGATGTTGTGAAATTGACATCTCTAGCTTTTTGTTTCATTGCCTCCTTGGAGAATATCATTGATAATTATAGCGTTAAACAATACCATAACAATAGAAATTAGCCACTATTGTTTGTAACCAAGGTATTACCGCATCTGTTTCCCGCGGTGTTTCGGTCGCTTTCATCCTTTCCACAGTTTCGTCCCACCTCGGTGAATGCACGGAAAACAAAATGGTGGTGGACAAGGTTTCACCGCGTCCTTAAGCACTAATACCTTCGAGCAGTACTGTGGGCCTGGTTGAAATTCAGGGAAACACTCCATCTTCTCAACTCGATGGTCCAAGTGAGATTGCTAGAAAGTCAGATGTGTGTCAACTTGAAACAAGCCCCAAACACTGCTCCAGATCAGTAGCACAATTATGGTATACAAAGGCGTAACATTAGTGAAAAATTCCAAAAAATGTTTAAAATACAACTGATGCTTCAAGTAACTCACAAATACACAAACTGATTATTTAGCCCAAAAAATTTATTTCGATAATTTAGAGCACTTTTAAAGCTATTTTTCTGTTACCCATAGTGCATTGTGGCCACATCTTTTTTTCAAAAAATAATTAATGTTCTGTTTTAAGGTATTTTTTGGCAAGAAATGGTAATTGCAAGTTATTTACAACACATAATAGCATCTCTCACTATAAACGATGACTGAATGAAAGGAGTAACTTCTCCATATCGGACATCTTATCTTATCATGTTTAAAATATATCATAAAACTTTCTTACGAATGCGCATGAGTATAGGCTGCTTGGAGCCTCTTGTTTAGAAGCGAACGAAAGAGACCAAAACGGCCGGAATATTGCGCTAGTTAGTTCTAAACACCAAAACAGTAATTTATTTTGATCGCTTACCTTTAGCGGGATCAAAATTACTGTTTTGGTGTTTAGAACAAACTCAAATCTCAATATTTTCGTCAGCTTTGAACGTATTTGATTGATTCTGGTACCTAAATTTTGCTTGTTATTTGAGCATTTTGGTCATGTCAACTTTGACACACTCCAGTGCACATGACAAAATCAGTGCGACGGGAAAACCCGACAAACAAAAATATTGCGTGCCACATTACAACGTCTTCTAACTGTTTAGAACGCAGGAAAAACTCCAAATCTCCAAAACGGATCATTAAAAACACAAGACACTTCAGGAGAGTTAAAATTAAGTCATGAGCATTACATTTTGATTTCAAATTGTGCTGTTACTCAAGAATTATGAATCCTGCAGTGAATTGAAAATGTGTTGTCTCCGTAAAGTTTTGAGTGTGACGCTTCAAATAGTTAGTACCTCAGTCAATTTTGTAATGGACTTAATAACAATTTTCACGCTTTTATTTGAGCAACTTCTAAGAAAGGGAACATTTTCATTATCTGTTTAATTTTAAGGCTTTAAACAAAATAGAAGTTGGCGAAAACAGATAAAAAGTTAGGAACGACTATATGCGCATGTTACACGTGATGCCATGTTTTTGCTGCTAACAACGCAAATCAACACCGACTGTATTTTTTCAGATACCATACATTTCCCCAGTTTTAGTAGGAAGTAATCTTTATTATATTATTAACTATAATGGAAAGTTTCAAATGAATCCAAACATTGTGGGCCGAGATATCGTGATAAGTTTGATGGAAACCCGTGATTTTTCCTGGTGATCATCACAACCGTGCTACTGATCTCCAGTCACGGTCGTTGTTGAAGATATCAGTGAAGTCCACAATAATGCTGCAAGTATTGTCAAAGATAGGCCAGTTATGAGTAGGGTTAGTTTCTAGAGAAACTTTGGTGCTGCGTCAGTGGGGGTGAAACACAAGAATTTGGTTTTATCGACTGATAAGGTAAATTAGCCACCGTAAAAAGATTTGAGAAAGCTGGCGTTTCGAGCGCTAGCCCTTCGTCGGAGCGAATCAACGGATTGTGGGTAGTATGTGGTTTTATATAGTAGGTGGAGCTCCACCATTGGTGGAAATTTGGTGACATGAAAAACAAATGTAAATTAGATGAATGAAAAGCATTCGTTGATTCCGTGGGGTTTGAGAGTGCCAATTTGAAAGATGATTTTTTGTTCTAAGTTTTTTCGGCTTTCTGTGTTGCCCTGGTGTAGGGAAACGCCGCAGATTGTCATGTGTTGTTTAGAATGATTAGTAAGATTGAAATGACGCGCGACTGGTTTGGATGCGTCTATGTCATTTTTTTCAACGTCTCGGAGATGTTCTCGAAAACGGTCGCCCAGTCTCCTCCCTGTTTCGCCAATGTATATCTTTTTGCAAAAAGTACATGTTATGCAGTAGATAACATTTACGGAGGTGCATGTGAAACGATCAGTGATTTTAATAGATCGTTTGGGTCCCGTTATTTTGTCAGCATTGTGAATGAAAGGACAAGTGTTGCATCGTGTGCGTGCGCATTTAAAAGTTCCCGGTTCATCGTCAGATTTCAGTGTACTCGTAACTAGAAAGTTGCCTATGTTTTTGTCACGTTTGAATGAAATAAGTGGGGGTTGTGAAAAAATTCTGCCAGTTTCGGGGTCGTTTTGGAGCAATTTGAAATTTTTTAAAATGATGCTTCTGACTGTGTGATTTTGTGGGTGGAAAGTGAGGGTGAATGGAATTCTCTCGTTCTCTTCCTTTTGTGATGTTTGTAGTGCTGATTGTCTGTCGATCTGTTGTGCACGTTGTTGGCCCGTATTAACAACAGAGTCAGGGTACCCACGTTTCTTGAAAAACTGGCACATTTCTTCCAATTTGTTGGAAAAGTTATGAGTAGGGCTCATGAAATGGGTGCATACCCTCCGTCTATCTCTCTGGGGAAACTAACAAAAGATGACATCATGGAAGCTTTCAAAGATGTCCATACAGGGTTGGGAACCTTGGGGTCACCCCTTCACATCACCTTGAACCCTAATGTTACCCTGATCCAAGCTCATCCCCATCGATGTCCTGTGGCCAAGGAGGCCAGATACCACGCAGCTCTTTACAACCTCTAATTTCATTGGACCTGTATATCATGCAGCTCTATTGTTTTTAGGTCTAGGGTCTATTGTTAGCCATTGTTGTGTTGTTTGTTCTAATGTTTTCTCAGCAAATCAGAGAAGACCTTGTAAGAGCTGCGTACTGCCCCAAGGAGGCAAAGACAGCAGAGACCATTCGTGACCTAGAAAAGCAAGGTATCCTGAAAAAAGTTACAGAGCCAACCCGTGGATCTCCAACAGTATCTACAGAGAGAAACCTGATGGTACATGTCTGCATCGACTCCAGCCAGACTTTCAACAAAGCTATTGAGATTCCAAAGTATCCCATTCCTACAGTTGATGAGTTATTGCCCAAGTTGAACAATGCAAAAGTTTTTTTCCTGTGTGGATGTTTACAAGGGGTTTACTGACATTGAATTGGATGAAAGTTCCTTATTCTTGACGACCATGCACACTCCAATCAGCCGGTACTGTTGGCCTCGTATGCCTTTTGGCGTCAGTTTAGCGCCAGAAGAGTATCAGTGAAGACAACATAAGGTGTTAGAAGGCTTAGTTGGTGTTGTTAACGAGGCTGACGACATCTTGGTCTTTGGCTGTGGTGATAGTATTGAGGCAGAGAAGGATCATGACATCAACTTGAGGAATGTAATGTTGCATTGTCGTGTAGCGAACCTGAAGTTAAACCCGAAGAAGTTCCAGTTCAAAGTACAGCAAGTTACTTGAATGGGCCATTTTATCAGCAGTAGTGGCATTACTCCACATCCAGATCGAGTCCGGGCCATTGTGGACATGAACCCGCCGCAAGATGTGAAAAGAGTTCAGGGATTCCTTGGTATGTGTAACTACTTGTCTGGCTTCACGCCAAATCTTTCCAAAATTGTTAAACCACTCACTGAGCTAATACATATGGATGCAGTCTGGTCATGGTCCTCCCAGCACAACAAAGCTTTTAGTTCAGCCAAAAGTGCCATTGCAAATACCACGACAGTAGTTGAGGGGGCTCCCGGGGACATAGTCAAATTTCCCTAGCCACGCCCAATAGGGGATTTTGACTAGAATTTTTTATATAGCGGATTGACTAGAATTTTCTTTGAATTTTTTTTAATTTTTTTAATAATTTTTTGTTTTTTTCTTCAATTTTTTATTTATATAGGTGATTTTGAGTATCACATTTTTTAAAAAAAAATTTTGATTTTTTTCAATTTTTTTCAAATTTTTTGAGGAAGTGGTCAAATTTCCCTATGTACAATCATCCTGGGAAATGAATTGGGGAAGTAGTCAAAAGTCCCCTATCCCCCCAGCACGGAAAGAAAAGAAGCCCACACAAGGATTCAAAGTTCACAACAAGTTTTAATGAAAACCACTTCACAATGAGAAGAATTACAATGGTTAACGTTTTCTTCTTTTCTTGAGTAACTTTCCAATTGGGGTTCGGGCAAAACTTTTAAGTATTATTTTTGACAAGAGTTTCAAGATGTTCTTGCAAATCAGGCTAACAAGCAACGTATTGTGGAACGCCGTCAACTCCTTGCCATTCTTTGGAAAGCATATTTTTCATGGATCTGGATGTAATGGTGATCAAAACACTTTTGCGTTTTCTGAGCTTTCATCATCGAGCGCTCAATATTCTTTTTGCAGAAAATAATACAAGCAATCACTTGGTAATTAGACAGCATAAAAACCTTCAGGGCAAACAATTCCAGGCCCGTAACCAGGGGGGTGCACGGGGTGCGTTCGCACCCCCACAGGCCCCAAAGGTCCGCATTTTGATACTCAATATCCAAGTTAAGGAGTGCAGTCCGTTAAACAGAAGTTTAAAACTTGACAGTGATATTTAAACAAAACCAAAGAGTGGAAAAAGCAGTAATGTATTCACTGGGAAACTAAAACCAGCTGAACTCTAGTAGCCCGAGCCATTCAGAACATTTCAATGAGCGCACAGATGTCCGAGCTTATCGAAATGAATAATGAAATTAACGTGCGCATGCTTTGCACGGGAGTTTGGACGAGTGATCCAATGACAAGGGAGCGATGTCACGATTTTTGTCTGACACGTCTGCTAACGCGTTGGGTAGTATTCTCTATTTGTACGAGTGCATGAACGCCCGAAGATGCAAAATTATTTCATTGTGTAATACGTTATGGGTAGGAGAGAACAGGAAAATAGAAAGAGGAAGGCTGCAGCTAAATCTTGCCAGTCTCTCGATACATGGGTCAGTAAAGTACCCCGTCAAGAGCCATCAGACGCTGACAATGACAGTGCAGTCTGCAACGACAGCCCAGCTGAAACCACGATTTCAGATCTATCTCAGTTAACTACAGTTTTACAGCGAGAAATACTTAGTCGAGAGTTTTAACTATGCTTTTCAAAAAGGAAGTTTATGAATCTCTCAAAAGCTCGGAATTATTTCTCTTATTCCCAAGAAAGACAAAAACTTAAATTTTTTGAAAAACTGGAGACCAATAACATTGCTAAACACTGATTATAAAATTGCCACAAAAGCCATTTCAATGCGTCTAGAAAAAATATTGCCAAAAATTATTCACCCGTGTAAAGCAGGTTATGTAAAAGGAAGATATATCGGAGTGTATAAGAACAATTTCTGATACAATGTATTTTACAAAACTAAAAAACATTCCGGGCTCAGCTGTTTTCCTAGATTTCGAAAAAGCATTCGATTCCATAGAGTGAACGTACTTGCAAAAATCCTTAGAGGTCTTTAAATTTGGTCCGCAGCTTCGTAATTGGATAAGAGTATTCTACAATGACATCTCAAGTTGTGTGCTCAATAATGGCTTTGCAAGTGAACAGTTTCCGCTTTTTAGAGGTGTAAGGCAAGGATGCCCTTTATCTGGCCTTCTCTTTATCATAGGCATAGAAATTCTTGGAAATTCAATTAGACAATCGTCAGAAATAAAAGGTATTGACATTGAACCGGAAAAAACGATAAAACTTTCTCAGTATGCGGATGACACTACTGTTTTTGTAAAAGACGATAAGTCGATATATAATCTTTTTAACCTACTCGATATATTTGAAAAAGCATCTGGCCTTCGGATAAACCAATCGAAATCAGAACTCTTATATTTAGGATCATCGCATCGACGCAAAGACAAGATCTTAGATCTTCAGGTCAGTGAAGAACCGATATATGCTTTAGGAGTATTTTTCTCATATAACGAAGATCTCGTAATTAAAAAAAATTTTATGACAAACTTGGCCCACTAAAGAAAGTGCTAAATATTTGGTCGGCAAGAGACATTTCCACGTTTGGAAAAATAAATATAGTCAAAACACTTGAACTATCAAAACTAACTTTTATCTGTAGCGTAATCGAGATGCCTCTTTCCTTCACGGAAGAAGTAAATAAGATAATTTTTAGTTTCATATGGAGATACAAACCACCTAAAATAAAAAAAACGACAATTATAAAAAGCAAAGAAGAAGGAGGACTTAACATGATAGACTTCTCTGTGTTCGATAAAGTGTTAAAGTTATGCTGGGTAAAACGACTATATTCAGATGATAATGCCCAGTGGAAAGTTATTCCAACATCCCTACTTGCTAGTGTAGGAGGAACACGTATTTATTACCCCAATTATGATATTAATTGCGTAAAATTAGAAAATTCGATACCAAAGTTTTATAAGGATGTGATCATTTACTGGCAAGAGTTAACTAGCAAAAATCCTGAAACGAAAGATGACGTCTTAAATCAAATTATATGGTATAACAAGAATATTAAAATAGATAAATCCTCTGTGTACTTTAGAAATTGGCATCAAAAAGGCATCTGGAAGTTATCTGACCTCATAGATAAGTATAAGAATTGCTTTCTCTCCCTCCCCCATTTTCAACAGAAATTCCATGTTGAGTGCAACTTTTTACAATATTATGGTCTTTTATCTGCAATTCCTGGTAAGTGGAAAGATTTGCTTAAAATAAGACCTAATGAGTCATCTTCAACTCCTGCAATTGATATTGAAACCTTGACATGCAAAACAATATATAAGATGCTAACCAACAATCAAAAGCTCCCTCCGCCAACAGCTGAAAAAAGATTATTTGATTTAGGTTTTAATAAAACAGAACGACAAAAAGTATACTCACTCCCGTTTTACGTTACTAAAGAAGTTAAGCTCTCCATGTTTCAATACAAATTAATACATAATATACTACCTACTAATAGTCTTCTCTACAAAATGAAAAAGGTCAATTCTCCATCTTGTCCCTTTTGTCAAACAATAAAGCAGACTATCCTTCACCTTTTTGTTGACTGCCCCCTAGCTAGAGCCTTTTGGCAGGAATTTACTTATTGGTATAACTCCAT
>JAJGOT010000308.1:167500-347500 GCA_022457155.1 Cladopsammia gracilis | reverse complement strand
ATTGTTCGACAATGCATTTTTAAATTTTTTCTTTTTTTTCTTTTCAACCAAGTGAGATGAGTGAGGAGGAGGAGGAATGTCTTCTTCTCTGTAGGTTGTTCTTCCTTCTTTTGCTCTTTTTTTTTATCAAAAGGTCAAGCTCTTGCCCCAAAGGTTTAATTTGAGTAGTTGCTAAGCCTGATGGAATAGTAGGATCCGACAGTAAAATCAATCTTCTAAGATTTGCCCTTTATAGAATTGTAGCAGTTGATTAAATTCTTGTCTGGGAATCATCATCACTTCATCCATGATTACTGATTTATTTAACGGTGTTGTTTTTGTTTTTATGCCTTCTTTTCTAAAGTTGACGAACCTGTCCACTTATCAATTCACTGCAAGGATGACACAGTTCAACATATCCTCCTTCTACCTCTTTATCTTGTCAAGTTCGACAAGGTAAATATTTTTAGAATATTTTTAAATCTTCATGCTTTTGCTGCAGTTCATTGTACTTCTTGTTGGCTTCTTGGAGAAGAGTGATCATTTCTTTCACCATGCTGTGAAAAGTGGCTGCTCTCTTTGAAGAAGACATTGGCAAACTGAATCCAGTCCTTTCCAGAAACCACTTCCTTTCTGAGAGAGCAATATCTTTTGACGCTTCTTTGCTGAATTTTTCTTTTATGCAATATCCCTCAACTTGTTTTTACAGGGTTTAAGTTGAGTCATTGTCGAAGGAGGTACTGGTACTTTTTTCTTCAAAAGATTCATCACCATTTCACTGATTGCATTGACTTGATCCTTATTGGCATGTATCAATTGCTCTTCTCGATTGTAAGGATAGAACAAAGAAAGGGGAGATGTCGTTGAATTCTCTTCATCATCGCCTCTGTCTTCGTTGTAGTCGTTTATGATTATCAACATCATCCATTCCTTTTTATATACCTAATATACCTAATCCCGCTACAGCACTAACAGCACCCAAAGCAACTTTCTTGGCCAATTTTGGAGCTGATTTTTTGGCCGCTTCTATTCCAGTTTTTTCTCCAGCTTTGATGCTTGCCTTTGTAATGACAGGGGCTGAAGATTTTGCAATTTTGGCAACGAAGGGAATGATTTTGGCAATGAAGGAAAAAAAAACGTTTCTGTTCGTGACTCTTTCTTCGTCTTGTTCGTTGCTGTTTTTTTTCGTTGCTTCATGTTTCCCAAAAATCAACCACATACACAAACAAGCAATGGGCAGGCAGGGGGGATGCATGAGACAAAACGTTACTTTTAAACCGTGCAAGCCAAAAAAACGTTACATTTAAAATGTGCCACCCCCCCAAAAAAAACGTTTGAAACAGTGGGCGCGCCGAATTGAGGACTTTACGATGTGTTCTTAAGAAGCATTAAACTTTAACTTCCTTATTCAGTAAATTCCTTCCATAATAAAAGTGAAATACCCCGAAATCTCACTAACATAAAAACATATTTCACACTGAGTGAGTGTGCGCAAACAGCAAAGTTGCGAGGAACGAGGAAGATAAAAAATAAGCTGGGCTAAATGCTTTTGGCAACGAGAAGGATTTGTGCTAACCTCACAAAATCCTCGACCACATAGGCACAGTTTCGCTTTCATTTGAATAATGTAAATTTGTCAAGGTGCCAATGCATGAACTGTCTCTGTTTGTGCGTAGGGCATTCTGGGAAGGTTGGAAGAGGGTATTTTTGAGTGCTAATTGCGCAAAGAGGCTAAGAGTTGAGGCGGAGAAAAACCGTGGGTATTGTAGTATAGAGAGTAAACTGCATGATGGGATAGGTTTCAATTTTGTGAAAAGTGTAGTTAATTGGTCAGTGATCGGGCTAAATGAGGCTAAATGAGCGGTGTGTGAATGGCCAAGAGCAGATAAGTACTGGGGGGGGTTAATGAGAAATCCACCGTGATTCTGCAACAAACTCAAATACTGTAAATGTTACATATAATGTAAATATTGTTAGCTGTAAGTCATAGTTGCCTTCTAATTACCATAAATTTGGGTTTTCCTTCCATGCGTTGTTTATTTCATTTTCGCAAAAATGGCGTGTACCAAATAAAATATATATTTTTGTTTTTGAAACTGGCTTTTGGATACTGTTTTGGTGCTTCTTTCACAGTATTTTTTCATACTTTGGCCATTTGATATACACTGTTTTGAATAAAATATGTTTTGAAACCCGATCTTGTGTGTGTGGTTACTGTGCATATATATTATTTTTAGCACTTGCATAACGCCATCACGAACTCAAAACGGCCAGCTTCTAGGGGGGTCGCTCATGCTTTTCAGCGAGGTCATCAATGGGTTAAATTCAAAATAGCTGCTAAAGTGGCAGCGCAACAATCGAATTGCTGCATTCCCCATATGATTTTCCCGCTATCACAACAATGCCATCCATTCTTTTGATCCAATACAATAAACTTATCCCCAAATGTTTCTGTAAGTGAGTCAATGTTCCGGGAAATCAGAGCTGTCGTACGACCAGCTTGACGTATAAAGAAATTAAATTCTTGATGATCTTTATAAAACATCACCTAGCAAGCAATAACAACAGGGTTTTCACCAGAATAAAAACAATACAATCGTACACGTTGACAAAAAATAGCCCACCCTAAAGGTGGTGGCGGAATAAGAGCAGGATTCAAAAAAACCTCCCTCAATTTCCTCTTCTGACAAAGTTGGAACGTAATGTTTTTCTTTCTTCAGCATCTCTCTCCATTGATTTCTAGACCACTCCTTACAACTTTCAAATAACGGCTGGAAGAAAAAAAATCCATGGAAAGTCCACAACAATTTTCAAGCAATTCATGGAATGAAAATTCCCTTACAAGATTGGTGACTGCGACAATGCAGGCAACAAATCGGCAACAAAGTCGCACCTTCAGACATCTCTCCATGCACTCTTTGTGTATCGACTGTCCACAGCAATTTGTGACGGGTAGACACCACTCTTCTATCAAACAAACAATGCAATGTTCTTCTTCCATCTTAGCACACAACAAAAAACAAACTCACTCGTCGCTTTTTTAAAGGATTGAAAAAATCTGCGTGAGGACTGGAAAGGAATGCTAGGAAGGATGAAGGCATGATAGGGAACGAAAGTGCACGATAGCTGATGCCACCCCAATAGTCTACAAAAGAAACCCTCCCACCGTCATTTTTTTTCCACCACTCAAAGATGTCAGAAAAAGTTTACACCTTTCCGGACAATGAGGCCAGACAACACTTGGTATGTGTACCAGTCTCGAAGAGTTAAACAAGCTCAGTATCTTATTCCTTTAGTAGAAGATCATTGCAAGAGGGAAGATCGGCAATTTATCATCTGTCACAACAAGAACGACATCCTATTTTGCATTCAAGGACCCTTCTATTTAAAACACAGCAAACAGATCATTTGTTGTGCTGACATGTGGAAGAAGAACCTAATATGGAAAGTGAATTATTATTACTTGGGCATAGCGACCAAGTATAAAAATGCAGTTTGGTCGTCCACAAATGTGCAGTATTGCACAACTCTGGGGATGGCGGGATTGTTCAAACCTTCACCGCGAGTGACAGTGTATTGTTAATATATGAAACTTTTAATAAACAGTGAAAATGACAACGTTAACTTTGAAGTACTTTGGTTAACTTTTGCAAATTTCTCTCATTTGACCGCGGTGGAGTACATACCTGTTGTTTGTTGATGGGAAGCGAACGTCACAAAGTGCGAGTTATGTTTTCTCTGTTGCATCTAACAGTTTCATACTCAATACGTGTAAGGAAATTACTCAAGAAGACACTGCAAAAGTATTTGACACTCACGATTAATTCTACGATACGTTCATGACGGAAACCCGCTAAAACATGTTTAAACGAACATGAAGAAGATAATTTAGACGAATACATACATAGCGTTTATTTAATAAGAAGTGCACAGTGGACAGCGAAGGAAGAAATATAAGCGTGGTAGGAATCCCAATTAATTTCACTTCTTTCAGTTGTTTGCCCTTCATTAATTTTTATTTCGTAAAGTTGAAGGAACAGAACAGCCAACTGAAACTTTGGGTGCAAAAATTCACTGCCGAAAGAAGATGTAAACAATAAACAATGCAAGCGGTGTTTTGTGATACGTTTCTTGCAAGTTTCACTTCCACTAGTGAATGTTTCTCGGGTGAAAATAACTTTAAAGCGATCACTTTTTCATTTAATTTTCTTTTCTGTGTTTCGGATACAGAGGAATAAAAACTGGATATATTTTCGTGTGTCTAATTGCGAGATGTTTTATGAAACACCTGCGTTATGCGTTACTGAAAAGGTTTCAAATTACTTTCACATTATGCAAATTGCAACATTTTTACCTCAACTGAAAAAATATATTTCAAAGGGCTAAATTTGTTTCTCTCCTCCTAAATTATCACTTGTCATTAACTTTGACTAAATGTATAAGTTTCATTCAAACTTTACTATAATAATGGCGGGAATACTTCCAGCAAAACTTTCAATTGGAGAAGTTGTTTTGACCTTGGGTCTGGACCAGGCAATTACATCATGTCTTCGAAAGGCCACTTTGCGGCTACATTTGCATTCACTTCAAAGTGTTGGAAACACAGAGTACGACCCAGACCAGCTAGTTACAAGATTAAGCTAACACCAATAACCATCGGGAAACTCTGACATACGGCCTTTTTTTCGACGGTAAGTACAAAGTAGGCATCGATTTGTATTTTTCAGTTTGTACTCGTCGTTTGACACAATGGACACGCTACTTTAATAATTTGCATGCGATCTCGCCCGCTAAGTCAAGTGTACTGTGTCTTCTTGTTTTAGACGGTTAATGTGCTTCTTTGTTAGACAGCTCACACGATCTGAATACTCTCTATCATCAAACCGTGAAATAACGTGTATGCAGATTCCCAAGACAATTATTCTCCAATATGCCTAATACAACGACACCCAAGTATATGCTCCCACAGTTTCTTGTTTTCATTGCTATTATCAAGTCATAGACATTGAACAATGGCTGCGGCCGCAATTGGTGAGTTAACTGGGTTATTTTTTTAGTAACCCGGTTAAAATAACTCGGTTAAAATAACTCGGTGAAAAGTGAAATAACCGAGTTTATATTTCTGAGCGGCCGCACTTCAGAAGGTTAAACTTTCAACGTGTTATCATTTGCTAGTGAGAGCTGCACAAAACAATACGATTAATGAGCGAAAACAATGTCTCTGCACGTGCATTTTACATACTGTTATTCCCTGCAAAAAGAAACATCGTCAAATGATCAAATTATAGGTTTTGTGGAGAACATAAACACACAACGGTTTTCCTTTCTCTATTTGAAATTGAAAGTCGTCCCTACGAAGGTCTACGAATTCAACAGGAAGCCAAAAATAACCGCAATGGAATGCACTCTCATTATGGCAACAGCCAAACACTACAGCAAGGTGACCATTATGAATAGGTGTGTGCCGGTATTTGTCATACCTCTACTGTAAATGTTTAAAAAAAAATGTGTAGTCATTTTAAAAAAATTGTGTACTATGAAAAACTGTATTCGAAGGATAAAGTTAACATCTAAAAAATGCTTTCTTTTCTTTACATAACCATGGAAAATGACCTCCACCTCATATGAACTGAAAACTCTCATTGGGTGTTTAAAATTGAGAAGTTGTTGTAAAAAAAAATTGTGTTCATTCAAGTGTGAACTCATGTACTTTCTTTTTCATTCATCATTAAAAATTCATGTTGATTGATTGATTGATTGACGTCATTTCGTTCCGAAATGATAGGGAACAATAGTGCACGATAGTTGACGTCACCTCATCCTCAATAAAAGAAACCCTCCAACCGTCATTATTCTCTCATTCACTTACAACGCAAAGCCAGACGAGTTGCTCAGAAGAAGAAAGAAGAAATGAGATGCAAGATTATTGCAAAAACTTGGGACGAGAAAATTCTATTCAAACTCTTTTATCGGCGTGGTCTGGAACCGAGTGATGGTGTAAGTCGTGTTTTTCTAGGAAAACACTGTTCTGAGAAGGACAAGAAAAAAATTTTCACGGCGTGAAAACAAAGATGGTTCATCGCTAAAAAATCAGACAACTCTCTTCGTGGAAGGTTTAAGAGAGCTGGCTTTGGAAAAAGGACATCCTTTTCGGCGAAGGAAAGAGATTTTTTCACTGCGACGAAATTAAGAATTTGTTCATGCTTAGCGTGCGTATATCGAGTTATGGATGCACGCGGGAAGTTTGGAGAGCACGAAAGATGCGTAAGAGTTGCACGAGGCGATAGCTGAGTGCAACTCTAGCTTCTTGAGTGCTCTCCAAACATCCCAAGTGCATCCATAACTTGATATACGCACAGCTAAAAGCATGAGAAAATTCTTTTATAACAGAGTGACATCAAGGATCTGCACGAAGAAGCTTTTTTTATTGTGATAGGGCGCAAAATTCTCACAACACACAAAAAAGTAAACAAACATGCCTATTGGCTGGTCGAAAACACACCAAATTTTATATACTTTGGTTTCAGGGAGAACATTTGATCCAGTTAACCATGTTAACGGATAACTGTGAATGAAAATCTCAAAATTTACAGGGAAAATGGGGAAAATCAAAGCCAAATGAACTTAAGTGTTACTAAAAAGTGTTTTAAAAGTCAAAGACCCAAAGTTATCAAGGGTTTTGATTGTTCAAAATAATGCTTACACTGCCGTGCACGGTGCAATTGGAGAAGACAGACTGCAGGAAACTTGCAGTTTTATCCTGGGCAACAACCACACTGTTATTTTGACGAACAGTTATGGGTGCAGCAGAAGACTCAGATTGGCTGCTAACATTGCCAGCGTTGAAGCTTCTTGATAGGACATCACTACAATTACGTAGCTGTGTAGTGGATGGTCGGGTATTGTAATGTGCAAGGCTTTGCTCGTTTCTGTGACCGGAGATAGCCATGATGTGCCTGTTGGGAATTCCAGCATTATAGACCACAAAGTTATTGCCGTCGCTCTGAGACTGTGGTTTGTATAGGGATGCGATAGGGATGCTGCCTCACTGATATTTTTCATCATGGAGTCCAGCGAGTTCACCCCAACAGGATGCGTATATTACCAGACGTTGTCTTCTACGCTCCAATTCTTGCGAGGATATTGGAAAAACGCTTTGCACTTCGGGTTCAACTTGGTGAGGTAGAGCTTCAAGGCTTTATAGCCGTCGTTCGTTTCTTCTGTTTCGTACATTCTGGCATACTTTTCCATGCTCGGAATGTCGCCAACTCCATCGGGGTGATTTTTTGATGCCTCATCGTGCGCCATTGCTGCGTAGTTTCAGCGCATTGGGTCTACTTCTAACTTGAAGCTGGTTTTTTTGAGGTTCCTCTGTCCCTCTCTACCCCTTCTGCAAAAGAAGAGAATCACATGGAACCAAACATTTTGAAGTAAGCCAAGAGGGTTGCTGGGTGACAGAACTTGCGAGGATTTCAACCGCACCAAATCTTCGGTTTCAATCGCCAGTTTGTACATTTTCTTTTCCGTGACGTTTTAAGCTTACAACTTTGGCATTTAGCATCTCGTTTGACCTTTTAAACCTTGGGTCGGAAGATAGCTTTAGGCCTTTGTTTAGTGGCTGTGCATTCAAGTATCTTTCAATTGAGTGGCAAAATCCAAGGAGCGTAGATTTACTGTAGTCATCTCCCGATTTGCTTCTGGCCTCTGTGTAAAACCTTTGCAAAATCGCATCCAGTTGGCCTGGCGACATATGTTCCAGCTGTGTCTGGATTTTATTCTCCTAACACCAAGCTAAATTTCAAGAGAAAACAGGTAATAACATTTAATTTTGAGACAAAGCGTGACTATAATTTGTTGATTTGTTGCGAAAATATTTGTCGCGTTTAGATTTTTTGCGGCCTTGATTGTTTGGTAAATTCCCAATTAATAACTGTATACTTCGTTCCCCAGGTTGAACAAATTTAAAAACAACAATAAATACGGAAATCTTACCTTTAAATGTTGTTAATGACCAATTGGTGACTTTTTTTGTTCCCAGTGAATGTCTTTCAGCCAAAATTTGCTGCAGCTGATCTTCCGACAAATTTGCGTAACGCAAATCTTGCAAGTTTTTTTCAGCGTTATCTTTGCTGCTTGTTGGATCAGGACCTAAAAGGTCAATGCCGATAGAAAAATTGGGCAGTTCTTCACTGGTTTCTTCCATATTTTAAAGAGAAGGAAAACTGCACTGCAGCTTAAGGTCGCGGGGGACATGTTCCGCTCATCAGTATGCATTTATGAAAAGAGTATGCACGAAGTGCGATGGCTGATACCGAAAATGCGCGAAATATTCACGAACAGGCTCTGTAATGTTTCTGCATCAATAATTGCACGTGCAAAGCGTGTCAACGCTTTGTTCTTTCTGCATGAGTGTTGACAATAGCCTGTTGATTAAAATTAGCAAAATTACCATATATACAGTTTTTGCATTCGTGTTTGCTCGGGAAGCCTTCGGAAGCATAAAAACAAGCAATTTTGTGTCCAAGAATTCAGCGTGGATAGAGAATTTCATGAGTTGATACTGCAGGGAGGTAAACTAGGTGTATTGTCGATTGTCATATCTGACTCAAAATTTTTAAATAGGCTTTCAAAGGGAAGATATGAGTCTTCAAATTCTAACATGGACAATTTTACTCCTTTAAAAGCTAATAACTTTTAATTAAAGTTGAAATCAAAAAATCGGAGTCAGATATGACACAATAGACGTTTTGACGGACCAGTGAGTGGCGAAATCAACTTGCTTTGTGTTCTTCTCAAGGAGCAAACTTGGACACAACCACATTTTAAAACACACTAACTTTAGTAGCTTACAGCATTGACGCAAAGCACGATCCCTTCAATAAAAAACAATCCTTATGCACTTCCATTATTCTCCAATATCTCTGTTAAATGTTAGCGAAATCGGCTTTCAAACATTCACGATAAAACGTTTTTCAAAGTGACACCCCTGCTAAAATTTTGCCTTGTGAATTTATTCATGACCAGGTATCCCCCGCAACCTTAACAGGAAAGAAACTCTGCAGCCAGGTAAAAAAATGCTGACGTCATCTTATTTACGCACGGGCGTGCATAAATAAAGATTTTGTTCATAGCAACTCAATAGGACTTATATAGGGCAAGCACGCGGTTATAAATTTGCTTTGTTAAAAATACTTTTTCTTCTTTAAAACGAGTTTTCTGTGAGCATTGAAGTCAAACTATTTTTTTTCTTTTTTCATTCACGGATTGTCCTGAGAGGCGAGTTAAGATGATTTTCGCTCTAACATGCAATGGAATCGAAAGAGAAAGAGAACCTGATTTACGGCACGTCTTCCAGGAAAATGTCTGCCTTTGAATTGTTTGCCCTGAAGGTTTTTATGCGGTCTAATTACCAAGTGATTGCTTGTATTATTTTCTGCAAAAATATTGAGCACTCGATAATAAAAGTTCAGAAAACGCAAAAGCATTTTGATCGCCATTACATCCAAATTCATGAAAAATATGCTTTCCAGAGAATGGCAAGGAGTTGACTGCGTTCCACGACAGGTTGCGCGTTAGCCTGATTTGCAAGAACATCTTGACTCTTGTCAAAAATAATACTTAAAAGTTTTGCCCAAACCCCAATCGGAAAGTTACTCAAGAAAAGAAGAAGAAACGTTAACCATTGTAATTCTTCTCGTTATGAAGTGGTTTTCATTAAAACTTGTTGTGAACTTTGAATCCTTGTGTGGGCTTCTTTTCTTTCCGTGCTGGGGGGATAGGGGACTTTTGACTACTTCCCCAATTCATTCCCCAGGAGGATTGTACATAGGGAAATTTGACCACTTCCTCAAAAAATTTGAAAAAAAATTGAAAAAAAATCAAAAAATGTTTTGAAAAAATGTGATACTCAAAATCACCTATATAAATTAAAAATTGAAAAAAAAATCCAAAAAATTACTAAAAAAATAAAAAAAAATTGAAAAAAATTCTAGTCAAAATCCCCTATATAAAAAAAATTAATTATAGTCAAAATCCCCTATTGGGCATGGTTTAGGGAAATTTGACTACTGTATGTCTCCGGTAGCCCCCCTCAACTACTTAAGGTGGCTCGAAGTAGTTTTTTTTCGACCACACTTCCATTTTTGAATGCGCTTATACATAATCTTACTTTAGCTCAATGAATCTGAATTTCATACCAGATGCTAGGCTTGGATGATAGTTTTGGATGATGCTCTTTTTATGCTAATCAGCATTTCCATAGAAACGGTAAACAAACATGGCGAAAAACAGTTTTTCCTAAATATCTTTCGATTTTGGGGCTACCCGCGACAAGCGAATAAATGCGCTATAATCTACACATCGTTGCACACAAAATGGGAAAATTTCAAACAAATTAAACTGTTCGATTTTGAATAAATCGCTAAAACATTTTTTAACATGTGTTTTTATGTTTGAACTATAAGCGGTCAAAACATTCCACAGGCCTCACAAATTATCATTAAATTGCCACAGAAAGTTTCCTTAGACTTAAAATATTACTCCCTACAAATATCTCTGACTAACTCCTCGGCAATAAAGAGATCGAGCTTTTCATTCAAATGCAGTTTTGCTTGACGTTTTCACTCTTTTAAAGTTTCAAGTACATTTGCATATAATTGAAAAACGAACAAATGAAAATCTTTGACATCTTCCCAGTAGGTTTTAGGAATTTGTCACCGAGCGAGCACGTGTGAAATAAACATGCGATGTCACGCTCGTTGTACTGGATTTTCAACCCGAGATCGCTGCTTTCGTACTCAAACTTCAACGGTTCTTTTGGGGATGTTCCTCTGAATCAATTGGACTGAAGCACGGAAATATTATTGCCTATATATTAAAAAACCTACTGGGAAGATGTCAAAGATTTTCATTTGTTCGTTTTTAAATTATATACAAATGCGCTTGAAAATTTAAAAGAGTGAGAACGTCGAGCAAAACTGCATTTGAATGAAAAGCTCGATTTCTTTATTGCCGAGGAGTTAGTCAGAGCTATTAACAGGGAGTAATATTTTAAGTCTAAGGAAACTTTCTGTGGCAATTTAATGATAATTTGTGGGACCTATGGAATGTTTTGACCGCTTATATTTCAAACATGAAAAACACATGTTAAAAAATATTTTAGCGATTTATTCAAAATCGAACAGTTTAATTTGTTTGAAATTTTCCCATTTTGTGTGCAACGATGTGTAGATTATAGCGCATATATTCGCTTGTCGCGGGTAGCCCCAAAATCGAAAGATATTTAGGAAAAACTGTTTTTCGCCATGTTTGTTTACCGTTTCTATGGAAACGCTGATTAGCATAAAAAGAGTATCATCCAAAACTATCATCCAAGCCTAGCATCTGGTATGAAATTCAGATTCATTGAGCTAAAGTAAGATTATGTATAAGCGCATTCAAAAATGGAAGTGTGGTCGAAAAAAAACTACTTCGAGCCACCTTAAGACACTAAAGTTTTTTCATGTTAACAAGCAATGTGTGTTACAAGTGAATGCCAGTGACACCGACCTCAGGGCAGCCCTATTACAAGATGGTCAGCCAGTATAAGCGTTCACAAGCTTGACCCTGTCACTAACCGAAGTAAACTATGTGCCCATTGAAAAGGAATGCTTGGCCATCAAGGTAGCGTGCACGAAGTTCTACCAGTATTTATATGGGAAACAAGATGTGATAGTACACTCTGTAACAGCCATTGGAAACTATTTTCAAAAAGCCATTAAATCAAGCCCCCAAACGTCTTTAGCTCATGATGCTTCAGCTTCAACCGTTCAAGTTCACAGTGGTGTTTAAGAAAGGAAGTTCATTTTGCAAGACTTATTCAAGCAGGGAGGGCGATGGTATGCAGTTACAGTTGACCATTACAGTAATTGGTTTGAGGTGGATTTGTTAGATCAGGACATAACTGATGCCACTGTCATCTCGGTGAAAAGGGGCATTTTGCATGTTATGGTGTGCCTGACGAATTCTTGTCTGACAATGGGCCACAATATATCTCTCAGGAGTTGTTGAACTTTGCCAAGGAGTGTGATTTTAAGTTGATCACCCGATCACCTTATTATGCGAGGGCAACGGGTAAAGCAGAATCTTGTGTTAAAGAAGCAAAGATGTTGAAAAAGTCAGATCTCCTCACCGGGCTGTTTGACCACCAGAACACTCCACCATAGGGCATGACTTACTCTCCAGCACAGAGGTTTCTTTGTCGCAGAACTATGTCCACTTTACCAATGTCTGCAACGTTGTTAGGTCAGTCCGTGCCACCAGTATCGGGCGTACGAGATAAGCACCTAGGCAGGCAGACCAAAGCAAAAACTATGACAAAACTGCCAGTAGAGACTCACCCTATCTCTCTCTCTCTCTCTCTCCTGGACAATTTGTGTACACCAAGCCAAGTGACCATCATTGTGGCGACCAGTGGGGTTATGGAGAGGTCTTGGAAGAAGTTACTCCCCGTTTATATGTCATTAGGACACAGAATGGATTAGTTAGAAGAAACCGAACCCACGTAAGACTTGCAGAGCACTCGCACCCATCTGACCAGCAAACCCTTGAGAAGTACAAAGCGCAGATTGGTGTTGGTTCTGTTGCAGAAAAGTCTTCAGAAGCTACGAAATCCAAGTCTATTTCTGAAGAGAGTCCACAAATGAAGACTTCCTCTCTGGTGCATACGTCTCGTTATGGTTGAATAATAAGACCCCCTGTGAGACTGGACCTCTAATTTTAAAAAGAACTGTACTAGGAACTGTTGAGTAGAAGTACACTCAATGACAAGGCTGACTATTAGCTTACATTGTTTTTTAATGTTCGTCCACCTTTATACTTTATCAGCCTTAACTCAAAACATATTAACATGTTAAATGTTTTCTTCAAAAGGGAGGATGTTGATAGTAGCCGCCCTCAGTTTGGTCAGCATAGGGGCTGTAGGAAAGGCATGGCCGAAGTAATGGCTACCTAAACAAAGAGTTGCATTGAACTGAAGCCTATTGTGTGAAAACCTAGTGGTCAACACAACCGGATCAGGCTACAAGGCAGTGGTACTTTTCATACTTTCCCTGGAAATCAAGAGCTCCATTCCGGCATCCATTTTCTTTAAGTGTGGCATGCAGATACGAACCAGGTATGTCAGTAATATCCAGTGTGGTGCAAGCTGAAGGAGAAGAACAATGCAAATGCCTCTTTAGTATGCCTGTTTTCACAGGTTGTGATACTGTGAGTGCCTTTGCTGGACGAAGAAAGATTGGAGCCCTTTGACTTGTCAAAGGGTCCTTTCAAGAAATGTTCAAGCGCTAGGGAATGTATTGGGAACCTTCACATGCACTGGTTGAGGAACTTCAGGAGTTCACATGCCAAATGTACAGTTCCCGACCAGGAACAAATAACCTAAATGAGCTCAGATACAGGTTGTTTTGCGCCAAGAAGGGCAACATAGACTCAACCCAGTTACCCCCAGGTGCTGACAGCCTATACAAGCATGCTTCTTGCGCAAACTACAAAGTGGCAATCTTCAAAGCTGCCCTGAGATCCCACCCCCATCAGCTCTGGCTGGTGTCTTGAGGGCAATATAAGATCACCAAAGACTGGATGATCAGTGAGCCAGCACATTCTGCCATATTAGAGATGCTGTCTTGCTCATGCACAAGGTCATGCATGCCAACTTCAACCTGCAGCAGTCTGGCAAACAACCTCATGTGCAAGTTATTGAGCTGCGATAATTGACGTGAGGATCACATCAAGGTGGTTGTCTTAGATGACAGCGATAAAGGCAACTACACTTAAGGATTAAAATTAAGGTTAACAATAACCCCTTGCTAATTCAAATAACTGCTTACCAACATCAGAAGCCATTAGATTAACACTAAAATTAATTTAACTTGTGCTTCCATCCACAAGCACTTTCAAATTTTTATTGTCATGATTTATGATTCATTAAAGTTTCAAATTCAATATTTTGATCCATTGCCATGGAAACCGTGCCTGTGCTTAGAGGGGGTTCCTTCGCTTAACTCTAAAAACCTTGTTTTTGATTTCTAACAGTTTAAGTAATGGTCCTAGTAAGAAGTAGGCAACCCAATGGCAAGGAATGCAGAAAGGTGTTAATTGTGATATTATTGAAACCGTCCACCTCATTGGCTAAAACATGAAAATCTACCATCACTTCATCAGGTAGCGCATTTACTTCTCTCTAGTTTACTAATTGATTCCCTTTTAGTGAAAACTATTGTGAGTTTTAATGCAACAAAAATTCTATGTGGGAAACATGGAAAATTAGAAGTCTTTCTTGGCCATTGTTTTGGAGTCTCACGATTGGATGAAATCTTGTAACACAAAAGAAATAATATAGTTTCAGTAAATTTTATTTCAAAACCATGTTGTCCATAGGTTGATGTATTCTCAGTACAAAAATCTAAACAAGTCATTCTCATGTGGGGAAAGCAAAATGCTGCAGAACAATAGAGTATTGCCTAGTTCTTACTTAACACCTATCCATGTGGTGTTTATAGACTTCTATCTGACTATTATTAGTCATCTTTGTACAATATTTGGTCATTCAGTACAATTTTACACCTACTCATTTCGCAGTTATCATATACCAAAATAAAGAAGAAACAATGTTTTCAAAACTGTATGTTAGAATTTGTCCCTCTTTTTGGTACCAAAATTAATGGCTATTTTGGGGGTCCTGGCCTATGGACTATGTATGATGCTGTGTTCACATATTGAGCACTGAACATAAAATTAATATTTTTGCCATTTCATTGTTCACATTCCAATAGTTGTCAATTTCAAAACATGTTTCACGCCTGCAGGTTGTTTACAATTCATGCTGTTTTACAAAACAGACATAAGCTCACATAAAATCTTAAGAGCCAATGTCTGAAATTTTCGAAAATTGGGCGTCACTCACAAATTTTCGGATTTCTTCATATTTTGCCCAAATAATCTCTATAGTGAAGTATTTTCAAAAATAACATTCAAAATTGTAACAAGTTTTAATTTTTTCGAAAATGAAAACTGCCGTAGTGCCAGCCTTGCATTCAGTTTTGTATGGTAGATAAATATACAAGTCATTTATGGGGGGTGGGGGGGGGGGTGTCACCCTTTCACTACACCCCTTGCCGGCTCTTCTGTGATAACACACTGCCTTTATTCTGCTACGAAGTTGTTTTCAATACTCTTATAAACTAATTTCGATTTTGAGGTGTCAATACTGCATTATATTGAGTGCAAATTCTTTCTAAAACAGGGTCTAAATTTGGAAACTCGGGCGGCACATACCCAGCCAAGACATATACGAGTACCCCCCTAGCCTGCGAACAAGCTCTCGGGGTCAGGACCAGGCTCGCGGTTTGGGAGGTGAGGAGGCCCCCCGAACCCCTTCCTCCCAACCCCTAAGCCCAAAAGCCTTGCTTGCAGGCTAGTACCTCCCAGGGACTGCATCAAAGTGTTTCAATGGCCGTCCGCCATGGAACACCATCTGTCATTAGAAGTCTGCTCCAGGTCACCGGAGAGGCACACCCTAATGAACCTGGCCAAACAACAGTACGCCACCCTCCTCAGCGAAAGCGTTGCACTTCTCCCTTTCTTTGCAAGTCTCAAGCTCAGTTAGCAGCTCAAACAAAAGCCAAAGCCTGAAGGCGGGCTGGGTGCTAAAGGAAATGGAACAGCCCTTGCTACCTATTCAATGAAAAACAGAAAGCCTACCTGGAGGCTAAATTTACTATTGGTCAATCCACAGACAGGAAGGGCCAACTACCCTTCACATTTTGGTCTCTCAACGGGGCACTTTTAAAGTGCCGCCAGAAATATTTCACCACAGTAAACAGCAGAAGTTGTGCTTAAAGATTGTCTTAATTTTGTTTTCAAACTCAACGTACCAATTGGGTTTCCACGGCTTTGAAATTGGTTCAAATTTGCTAATTTTTAAAATGGAAGAAATCATGTTCCTTCTAACGGCCGAAATATTCTTATTTCAACTGCTAATCCAAAGTAAATAACAGTAGTGCGAAGAACAAGAGCGTGTTTATGTTGTGGCAACAATTTATTTATGTATGGCATCGTGTTTTCCTGTATGAGCGAGATGAAAATGTGTAATTTTTCGCCAGTTTCACAACTGAAAGGCCACCAATTTGCTGTTTTTCAAACTTTGCCCGTTTTTGAAAAAATAAAACGCCGTTACAATTTTTAATGTTATTTTTGAAAATACTTCACTATAGAGATTATTTGGGCAAAATATGAAGAAATCCGAAATTTTGCGAGTGACGCCCGATTTTCGAAAATTTCAGACATTGGCTCTTAACAACTACAGTACTGTTGAGAAGAAATGCAAACAAAATTTGCCGAATTTTGGTGATTTACGCAAATTTTGGTAAAGAAATTGCGAAATTTCGCTTCAGACGAAATATTGGTGACGTTTCGGACGTCTTTTGTTTAAGTTTTGGCTAAATTTAGTAAGCTAGGCAAAAAAGTGAAACAAAATTGTGCAGTACTTAACGAAATATTGCCTCGCACTTTCGTTTCAGCTAGACGAAAATTCGCCTCATATAAACACAAATTTGTTTCAGCTAAACGATAATTGACCTGCGGTAAACGAAATTTCATTTCTTCTTAGCGAAAGTTCGCGGGTGCTAAGCAAAACTTAAATAATGAGTTGACCTTTTTTTATAAACTCACGAACAGTCTTGGGACTTGCAAACTTAATGATAACTCACGATAATTGATTATGTATTCATGTGTAGAATATGTCACCTTGTCTTCCAAGAAAGGGAGCTTAAAGAAAATAAAACTCATCTGTTTTAATACAGGCTCATAAGTTACTGCATTGCGCTTGGGTGACTTCTTGTTTGGATCCATTCAATGTTGATTTTGTAGCATAGCAACAACCAATGAAACCACATTTCTTTGTTTACATTAAGATTTTTTCCCTTATCTCAGTAAAGCACTACAGGCAAGATCATTTCTTGCTTTAATCAATATGCCAAAGGCAACAGATTATATGCGAACTCGAAACACGCTTCTTCGCAAGTAAAGTCTTCGTCCAAGTATTACACATATTACAAATATTTTAGGTTGTTGCAAAAAGAGATCAAAAGAGGGTTTACTCGCCAGTTTCACTAGTGTAACACAAATTATCAAGAAGCTCCAACTTACTGGTTCCGTGGCAAATTTAAAGCATTCGGGGTGGCCATCAAAGCTTTCTGCAGATGCAATAGCTTTCATCAAGAGGCAGATGCACAAAAATGATGAAGCAACAAGTAGCCAGATCCAGAAGAAGCTCACCAAACACTGAATCAATGTCTGTTCGTCCACCGTAAGGAGAGTGCAAAAGCCGCATGGGTGCACATTACAGAGCACCAAGTACTGCCAAATGATCCAAGAGGTGAATAAAGCATAGAGGTTGGAGTACGCACAGCAGATCATCAATACCGGTGATACATTTGACATCATTTTCAGCGACGAGTGCTCCATTGTCCTTCAGCAGTATTGATGCACATGTTACCAAAAGTTCGGCCTGTTTTTCACCTTTTTTCGGTGAAAAAAAAACATTATAAAATGCTACCAAAAGCAGCAAAATGTTTAATTATATCATATTTTGCAACTCTAGCAAAAAATATTTGCAATTTCCGCATTTTCCCGATAAAGATGATAATTTTATTAGTAAAATCCAACATGCCATACAGATCCCCAACAGCGCTACAACCCATAATAGCGGAGCTCTGCAGGCCGGAGGCCCGTGCGGAGCGCCATACTCATAGAACCAAAGAACCATAGAACCCATGTCCGTCATTTTTCATGGTCATGGCTAGCAGAATGTTTCGCGGGCGCGTTGTGTGCCAGCCGCCGCTGCCGCCATCGCTTAGGGTTAACTCGCGGGCGCGTAGACCGTCGCAAAACATGCACGTATGACGCCACCCAACAACCGGGATCTTTGCAATTTCACGTCACGTGGAAAAACACTGCTGTGTTTAGCGGAGAAAACCGTTTAAATTAAAGTCGTTATTCTCCTGAATTTTTTCGTGGTTTGCTACTCAAGACAGGGATACTAATTAAGGGATACTCAGAAGCCGCTATAGTGGAAATAGAAGAGCTTTCAGAGATAAAATCTTGCTTCGAGGTTGGGAGCAATGCGGGAAGATGTTTGTCACTTCGGGGTCAGAACTGAAGAAGCGGAGATTTAAACAATTTCCAAGCAGTGGAGGGACTTAAAGGTAAAACAAAATACATTTTTCGATGGGAATTTATGTTTATATCAATCTGTGATTGACTTTTTTGTGTTTTCGCTAGTTTTCGGGAGAATTGTTTATAACGCGCTCAATTAAATTCAGTTGTTTTGATTTCTTTCATCGGAGACATCTTGGCCTCGATGAGCTCTTAATGGTTCGCGTTTTGCTTTAAAACATAAACTTATGGAGATTTGAATAAAATTTTTCGAAAGATTGTGTTGTCCATTTTTATGTGTTTGTTCATTCATTACATAGGTTGAAAAGCGATGTTATGTAAAAACAAAACAAGACTTGGATTTTATGGTTGTAAACTTCACTCGTGTGGTCTTATGCAAATATGTTTGTGTATTTTTTGCAATTTGGATTTCCAAATCAGTTTCTCGGACAATTTTTATAAGCAGCGGGTGTATTTTATTTGGAAATTAGTCGTACTAATTATTCTAAACAGAGAAAAATGTGTTTTTGTGAACTTTTCTACGGTCTAAATGTACTGTGCAAACGGTCGCATAAGTCTGTTTTTGAGAATTGCTAAAATTAAAAGATAGCCCGGTCGTTAATTTTAATCTTGTGCTTCCGACCTTTCACCTCAGTTAAGTTTAACATCGGCTTTCTGTTCAAAGAGCGACGCTGTTAGGCTCAGGCTATCTATATATATTATTTATCTTATCTTGTAGAGCACATCACAGGCTATCTATTAGATGTGAAATATTTTCGAAATAATTATTGTAACACAGAAAAACCCAAGAGGGTTTTACCACGTGTACATCCCAGGGTCAATCTCTTTCATAGGATGCGTGCAATGCCTAAAAATGTTCCATTGTCAGTCACCAAACGTCAAATTAACATAAGTTTGCACTTTCATTCTCAATTGTTTGTTGATTTCCTTTCCAAGACCACCAAACTCTAGAATTTTTTTGTAGGCCGTGTGTGTGACAAAAATATACTGTTCGTATTAAAAACCTTCAAATTAACATTTTTTTTTTCATTTTTTACAGGACTGAGCTAATTTTTGGCCAACCGACTTGTTTTGACAATGACAAACATCATTTCGGAATGGAATGATGTTTGTCATGTCAAAACAAGTATAAAGCGATAAATAGAGCTCAAACTTCCTGTTGCATGATTTTGTGGCTTAATCTCACTTTTCAAGCCCTTTGGAAACAAAGGCCAATTTATTAATGCAGTATTTAATAAGAAGACAACATTCTGCACTAATGTGTTTCATCTAACTGAGATCAAACTACCTCATTAGATAGTTTCATTGTAGATACAATGTAGTTTAAATCATATTCATAATAAACATCTTTCAATCAAGATTCATGCACTGCACCTGTGAACACTTTTCATAGTTAATGTTTCATTTGGAATCGTATCAATAACAAAATTCTCGATTATGATTGGTCAACCACACACCTACTGTACATTGTATTTCTTAAGTGATTGACGTGTGAGCACGTGGGTGTCCAATTACAGCTATCCAATTACAACTTTTTGTAACTGGATAACTGTAATTGGACACCTACCTTGCATGCAGATCAATCAGTTGCACTTAATAATTGGGTTCTTTTTTGCTGTTTTCCTCCTACTTTAAAACTGATAGAAAATATCCCAGGCATTTTGAGTGCAAAAAAGTCCACATAGACTTTTAATCTCAAATTTTGTCATTGATGCCATTAATTAATAATTGAACTTCATGCTGTACAATTCAGGGAAAATCGTGCTCATGATTTCAAATTCTCCTTGCGCTACATGCTTGACCGATTTGAAATTACTCACCCGATTACTCCCTGCATTGTACTCCACTCAGTCCAATTACTATTACTAATCAGACTAAACATGTTTCACCTAGTACATTTGTACAACTGAAAATAAAAACTAAAAAAAATCTGGTCCGAAGAAATTTAAAAATAACTAATTATGATATACTGTACTGTCACAAAAAGCAAACAGTACTTCAGTCTGAATGTTTTTGTGTACTTTGTCAGGATCCATTTAAACTGAGAATTTAGTTTTATCGACTGAGTCAATAAGGTAAATTGACCACCGTAAAAAGATTCAAATAGCTGACGTTTCAAGCGCTAGCCCTTCATCGGGAGCGGGGTCGTAGCTGTCCAAACAATGTCTGTGAATGGGGAATAATACAATATTGATATATCACTTGAACAATGCCCCTATCCCTAATCCCTATCCCAGCGGGACAAATCCATTGTTTCCTTAGTGAATCACAGACATCGTTTGGACAAGAGCAGGACTACCTTTCATCGGAACGATTCGGAACGATTGGATGTCCCTGAATAAATAAAAACTTATTTAATACAAAAAGCTTAAGAACAACTACATCTAAGTAGTCACTTCTGTATCTGCTTCTAACTGAAAACAATTAACTCACTGCAAAAAGTGGTTGGAAAGACGGATGTGACGTAGGATCTGGAATATATGGCAGAGCATAATAAGGAAGGAACTCTGTTGTTTGACTCAGTGCAGCTCCTTTGGTTTCAAGGTAACCCTTGAAAACTCTCATTGATCTCTCCAGTTCCTGCCTGTTCTGAAAAACAGCAACAACAGTATCTTTTTCAGTAAAGTAAAGTAAAGTCGCACACGAGCCAGATAGCCCACACGGCCGGAGCTTAACCCGGTTTCTGTAGCATGAAGCAACTAGGAATATTGCTACTCCCCCCTGGATGGGATGCTAGTCCATGGCAGGGTTACCCCCAGCATTTTGTCACCGGTACACATTTATACAGCTGGGTGGAGAGAGACAGCGTGGAGTAAAGTTTTTTGTCTAAGGAAAGAACACAACGACAGAGACCAGGCTTCGAACCACCGACCTTCAGGTTGAAAGTCCGACGCGCTAACCACTAGACCACCGTGTCTCCACATCTTTTTCAGTACCCTTCATCAATATAAGTATACATGTATAAGTTATAAATTATATAAAATATATAATTTTCAAACCCACTGATACCCAATTACCCAGCTAAACGAGGATCGTCTGATTTGGATCAGGTACCCAGACCACTTGTCTGGTAATAAAAACAAAACAAATCAAACACAAGAACAGTTCATATAAAAAAAACGAAACGAAATTTATTTACCCACGTAACACCTAAGAGCTCAGGAGCTCGTTTCAACGTGAACTTGCGTTCCAGATCGAATTGGAATTTAGAATGTTGGTTTTTGAGGAGAGGGGAAAACTCAACCCACATATGACGGCGGGTCCGAGGTTTGAACCCGGGCCACATTGGTGGGAGGCGAGTGCTCTCACCACTACACCACCCCTGCACCCCTGTTCATATATTTTTCAACAAATTCGCAATGCTTTTTAGAAATTTTATAATGTTCACTCCATTGTTGCTGTTTCAAAACTTGACTTCTTTATCCTCCACTGTTTCACAGCTGCCTCCTGTTCTGCTTTGTTCTACATTGTATATGTGGGTACCACTGTCACTTACTTATGGTCCATTATCCCAGTTGGGTACTCACACATGTAATAATTATTAGTGCCTGGGAGGTGCAATGGTCATTTTTAGGTTTGAAATGAGGGATTTCGAACTTTTTGAGTGGTTAGAAATTTTCTGGAGGGTCAATAAACGTGTTCTCATTACTGCTTCCCACTATGATAGAATATAATTCCAGTCAAATCCCTTATTAAGTGACCACTTGCCAGTTCTCTGAGTGTGACTGCTTAGCATACATGTATGTGTGGCATTAATGTCACTTTATTTGAATACAACACAGTTGGAGGCTTGTGACAACTGTTGAACATTAATATAGCCTGTATTTGGACTGTAATTCCAAATTTGTAATTTCGAAAGTTCATGTCTTCAAAAGAACAACACTTCAAAGGCGAATAAGATGCTGGGCCTAATCTCGCACACTTGCAAGGGTCTTTTTGATGTATCAACAATGAAAACATATATTGTTCCCTTGTAAGATCAAACTTAAAGTACTGTTCTGTTGTGTGGTCTCCTCATACTCAAAGAAACATTGATTTGATTGAGCGTGTTCAGAGAAGGGCTTCTAAGCTTATTTTAAAGAACGATTCTTTTTTTTTTTTTTTTAATGATTGGAATATTTATTTACATCTCACAAGCTTACACTTCATGCTACACCTACACTAGTACATAAGTTACTTACTACAAAAACTAACATTTCAAACGTTACTTAAAACACTTAACGTTACAAACGTTACTTAACGTTACAAACATTACTTAAACACTACTTACAGATCATTTAACATATCTCAGAACAAAAACTAGTACTATTTACATAATGCTTTACCCTATTTACATAAAATATTTTCTACATAAGAATAACATGTCCGACTGGGTGCCCTTGCTTCGGTTTTCAGTATCTACGTGACCTTTGTTTCATTTAAAAATTGCAGTTTTATTTATATCTCTAGTGGGGGGAGGGGCAGTATTTAAAAGTGGCCCATTTCTTCTTAAAAGAAGTTATATTATTGTTGTCAAGAGCTATTTGTTTTTCAATTTCCATGAAGTTCATAGTAGATTGTATGTATACCTGTAGCTTAGGGAGGGTGTTTCTTAGTCTGCAAGTGTATATATAGTGTCTAGCAATGAGAAGAAAGTAATGAAGCAGTGAGTTTGATATACTATCAATAAAGCCAAGGCAAAGGGCAGGAGAGAAGGAGATTACTTTCGTCAGAGTAAGATTTTGGGAAATCCAATTGAAAGCGCTTTTCCAGAAAGTCTGGGTATATGTGCAGTTCCAAAAAAAATGGATAAAAGTTTCGGTGCACTCTCCACAAAAAGAACAAGAGTCTACCTCTTTTAGGCCTATTTTACGAAGAAAGTCGTTTGTAGCTATCCGTCTGTGTAAAAATTTAAACTGAAAAACTCTTAGTTTTGTTTCTGTTGTACATAAAGAGGGCAAACGATAGGTGTTTTCCCAATTCACCTCCGCATTTCCAATTATGTTGTCTTAAGAAAGCCATTTTCTTTGGCTTTTTATGGGGATAGAGGCTTTTTTTCCAATAATACATTTGTAGAAAGTCTTGCAAACATTCGATGATGATAGTAGATTTTCAGCAGTATCTTTTATTAGAGTAGGGTTGTTTAGGTTTGGAGAACACTTTTTTCTGAATTGTTTCAATGTTGTCACTACCTTGTAAAACTCCAGGTAGTTAGTCTTAATATTGTACTTAGCGGTAAAAGTATTATAGGTTATGAAATTCTGCTCTGCATTGAGTAAGTCCTTGATTTCCTTTACTCCTGCATTAAACCATGATTTATAGAAGAACGGTCTATTCTCGATTCTTATTAAGGAGTTATGCCAGATCTTAGTGGAGATGAAATCTAGGTTCTCGTCCCTGTAATTTAAAGTGCTCCAATATTCTACAATCTCAATCAAGAATGGGTCTGTCAGATTGAGCAGTGGAACATCTTGCCGTTTTAGATTACTTGAAAACACTACTTTGCCCCCATACCTTTCGAGGTAGTAATTAAAATTTCCATTTCGCTTGATTATCATCATCGAGATAGCCTTTTACCCATTTCATTTTCAAGGATTGATTAAAGCTTTGAATGTCTATCATTTTTAGCCCTCCTTTATTATAGTCGTTAATCATTTCTGTCCTTTTGATTTTGTCACTTTTGCCATCCCAAAGAAAGTCGTATAACAGAAAGTTGATTTCCTTAATAACATCTCGGGGCGTTGGAAGTGAAGACAAGACATAAACAATTTGCGAAACAGCGAGGGATTTTAGGATTGCAATTTTACCCAGGAGAGAGAGTCTTCTTGCTGACCAGCTACTTAGAATGTTTTTGATTTTTTCAATTTTCTCAGAAAAATTAACTTTACTATCGTTTATATCTGCTGTCGAAAACCAGACTCCCCGGGCGTAAACTTTCTTTTCCGCCCAAGTTATCGGTTTGTTTGAAGTGATAATAGTATTCGAATTTTTGTATGAGCCTATCCAGAGGGCTTCGGTTTTGTTGTAATTAACTTTCAAGCCAGATATCTTTGCAAATAAATATTATATTGAGTAGATAAAGGGTTTTGGAGAAGGAGAGTTCCGAGTCATCTAAAATCATTGTCGTATCATCTGCATATTGTGAGAGTTTGCATTCAGTGCCAGATACTTTAATACCACGGATTTCCTCATCTTTCCTAACTGCATTACCCAGGACTTCAGCGCATAAAATAAAGAGATAAGGGGAGAGCGGGCACCCTTGTCTCACGCCACGGCTTAAAGTAAAGAAATCAGAAGACCATCCATTGTTTGGAATACAACTGCTAATATTTGTATAGAAAAGTTTAATCCATGCCACCAAAGACGTTCCAAAATTAAAATATTTTAATGTTTTTTCAATAAAAGACCATTCTATGGTGTCGAAGGCTTTTTCGAAGTCAATGAATAACAAGAGACCAGGGATTTGTTCCTTATTTGTGTAATTGATAATGCTGTCTATAAACCTGATGTTTTCTCCAATGAATCTATTTTTTAAAAAACCGGTTTGGTCGTTATTAATTATCTTTGGCAGAATTTTTTTTTTAAACGATTAGCAATGGATTTGGCTGCAATTTTATAGTCGCAGTTGAGAAGAGTAATTGGTTTTAGTAACATCCTTGATTGAAGTTCATGTTTTTTGTGATGTTGTTGTAGGTGAAAAAGTCAAATAGCCACAAATCGTTTTTATCTCGTTAATGCGCATGCGCATTAAGCAAGATTTCGGAGTCAGTCACGAAAAAAGGGACAAAAGTTGTTAACAAAATTTTGTGGACTTTTGTCCGGGGGGGTGTCTTCCTTCTTCTTTATAGAAGCTATATTAGGGCATTGAAGATATGGTTGGTTAAACCGGTTAGGATTTCAAGAAGGGCGTCACATACTGCACCTAAAATTTTTGGGGAGCACCCCCGGACCTATTGTTAATATCCCTAGGGTATTGGGATGTCAGAACTTGTCATGAACTTGTCATATCTCACATTACGTTACCGCAAAGGTATTAGTCCTTCTTAAATTTCAATATCTCACGTTACCTATCAGTTTCAATCATTTGTCGTAAAGTTAAAAGGGTAAAAATAGGTCAAATGCGTTTTCATGGGAAACGTAGTTTGAGAATTTCACGGTGTATTTTACTAATGGAGACGTTTTAAGAAAGTTAAATGGGACAGGAAAGTTTGTGTTTTAATATGAGCGGTATGGGAGCAAAATAGCATGAACTTTGCGTTTTTTCTATTCATTGCTATTACGGTTTGATTGTGCAATAGTATGGGAAAGACGTCATAGTTTTGTTGATTTAGCTACCGTGCACAACTGCAATTTTACTTCCTGACCGGAGGTTTGTATAATTCCTATAGTTATGGTTGCTGTTCTGGCGCCAATATGAACATAAACAACGAGAAAACTAGTGAGTGAATTATTGTACGTTGTTGTAAAAACGTAACAGTATTATGATAACAGTCTCTGGTTCTTTTGAGGACATGTCTGGAGTTGAATCGGGAATACAAATGACTGTTGTGTCGGTCGCCTCGGAGTTATGAGAGTTCACTGTTATATGAGAGTTATGAGTTATGAGAGTTCACTGTTAAAAAGTTCCTATGGATCAATTCAGCTTGGTTTACTCCGCATTCAGCTGTGAAAGGTTTTGCTTAGTACGAAATTCGCTTTTATTATAAGCTTTTGTGCTATTCATCGAAATTTAATCTTCTAAAAGTCAACAGGGTTTTGTTTTTGACAATCAAACTTAGTTGTTTTAACCTCTTAGAAAAGCATTCAATTACTGTATTAGGTCGTGCTTTCATTCATACTAAAATGTACTACCTTCTGAACAATAGTTTACCCTGAGTTAATTTATCGTTCTTAATTAGGTTCGTTCCACTATTCAAGTTGACACCTTGTTAGTAAATTTATCATGTCTAGCTGATTTTTCACGTATCAAGCTGTACACACAATAGTTGTTATTACGGTTCTAAATTAGTCTCGTCCGGCACTCACGGTGATTTTTCGGTTTTATTTAACTAATCAACGACTTGGCAAGTAATGGTGTCATTTTGTTTTTTCAGTATGAATACCGTAGTTTAGCTGACTCATCGAAGTTAAATTTAGTAGCTTTTGTTGTAGGCGAATAACTCGATAATGGTACATCGCTAGTACGTGCCGTACAAGTTATTTGCCGACCTTGCAAATCTATTGATACGACACCATTACGTGCTTAAAATGCCGCTTGCTGACTTGGCTTTTCTGCTACTTCTTTGTTTTAGGGTTTTCAAATGTAGACTACTTTTAAAAATAGTTTTATGAACAATGGACACTTGGGTTAAAAATATATTTTGAAATTTACTTTTGCTGAGCTCAAAGAATTTCGCTTGACACTTTCATTATGTTCCTTTGTGTTGAACACTTGTACCTTACGTATACCAGTATAAGAACCTAGTTTGCAATTGTTAGTTGGATTACATTGTTTGATTACATCGTTGGATTACATCGTAAAGTCACAAGTCAGGAATAAACGCTGTTGGAACCGCAAGTCAGGTTTCTTGATCGCCTTCCTGTTGCGTACCAGTTCGTGGTTTGATCCCGTACCTACCGAGAGAGACGGCTCTCCTTTGCAAGCGAGTTGCCCATTTGAGTTAGTTTTCCCCCGTTATCAAGCGCCGATTCCCCTAAAGGCTTTCCTTAGTCCGACACCGGCAAAACCTTCCGTCACACCGGACCAGAAAAAGGCTTTTAAAAATACTGCGGTCAGGAATCCCGCATGTTTGATTACTTTAGTACAAATGTTATAATCTGTGTTTAACAGAGAAATTGGTTGCCAGTTTTTCAAGTCTAACTTGTCGTTCTTCTTGTAAAGCAGGCGGATAATTCCTTGACGTTGTGTGTCAGAGATTGATCCATGTTTAAAAGAGTAATTTAGTAAATCGTGACTTAATAGACCCTAGCCTGCATGACAGGTGCTTTATGAGCCAAGCGGGGCGAGCAAAGCATTTCGCGCGATGCGCGACACGAGCGCGAAGCGCAAGACGAGGGGAGGAAAAAAAATAAGCGCCTGTAGACAGTCCATTGTTCTGGCTCTTCCGCCCACCAACTCCCACCAATATTAACTGACCGCAGTGATTTGGAAATAACCAATCAAAACACGATCTATATCGCAAGTTATGGAGATTTGAGAGTAGATAAGGTAATATGTGGTGTAGGAGAAGTAAATTCGACTATGACTGACTATGACTATGACTGACTATGACTATGACTGTAAATTCGACTATGACTGACTACAAATATGTTGTTGTTGCTCATTTATATTAGATTCGGCATATGTGGAGGGGCGTAATTTGATTGCATTATACAATGGATTTACTTTTGCGCACAATTAACGTTAATGTCCCTTTTTTAGTAGTCATTGGAATACTGAATCATTGCTATTACGGTTTGATTTATGAAAGAGTTATTTCAATTTTAAATGGGTATTAAATGTTGAGGTGTCATGATTATGCAATAGTATGTTAGAAAGGTAAGATTTTGCCGATTAAGCTAACTAAAAAACTTTCGGCTTGATTATGCAAGAGTTTGGATTTGGCTTTTGTTCTGTCGGTTTTGGAATATTGAATCATTGCCATATGAAGCACTCATCAGTCAAATATTTCAATAGTATTGCAGGAGAAAATCCAGATGATATTAAAGTTTTGAAAACAGCTCCAACTGGGAAAGCTGCTTTCCATATTAGAGGCAATACATTTTACACACGACATTCGTTTTCCAGTTTCAACCATGTTTGAATTTAGAAATAATGAGACAAAAAGATGCCAAAAAATTTGCAGAGCTACTTAATCGCATGAGAAAGGGAAAACATACTAAACATGATATTGCCATTTTAAATCGAAGAGTTCTTAATGTAAAATCAAAAGAAAAAAATTATCCTATGAATATTTCCTATTAATTTTTTTTATGTCCTACAAATGCACCAGTAGATGATCACAACAATGCTATTTATAACATTCACTTACAACCACTCATTTCACAGTCAAAAACCGTTGATGAGCCTCCACTAGTTCTAACCACTTCTGCAGTCACCAGCAAATAAATTTTAAAGCCTTCATACCGTAGCCTTTACGTTCTTTATTTAGCAAGACTCCACTTTCTGTTCTACTGTAAAGTGAACTTCATCCCTGTTCATCTGTTGCTTCAATAACTAAATGTCTCGCGGAATAATATGACATTATTGCCTTGTTCATAAAATCTTTGTCGCGTATGTACTCTTCGGAAAGATTGAACATTCGATTTTACCCCCCCCCCCCCCCCCATCAAGATTCTTCTTTTTTTGTTAACCTCACGGTCTAACGCATTAACGAGATGGCTTTAAGAGCCCTTTGATTTTTTTCAGTTTATTCTGTAGAATTACTACAGCTGCGTTTAGACAATCCAACAAAGCCAGCTCCAATAAATGTTGCGTTTAGACAATCCAACAAAGTTGGCTCCAATAAAGGGGTGGATGTTGAATTTTTTGGGCCCATTGGGCCTTGCATTTTCAATAAAGAGGTGCCTCCCCTAGATCAGCCACTGTAATTAGATAAAATGTAAAACCATACCAATAACTTTTACACATATCAGGCAAAGAATTCAAACGCGAAACTGGTGTAAGAGAAATTTGAACGATGCTAAACAGGGACATGATGATTTACTAACATATACCTTCAGCCCTCCCCACCTATACATGCGCTCACCCAATCTGGAATTGGTACCAGTGTATATAAGCACATGTTCCATTAAAATAACAATTGAACAAAACTCCTTCAGAACTCTGGATTAACAATCCATGTGACATGCAATGATTAAAGAAATCCTTTGGCAATCAGGTGGTCCATGACAACTTGCCTTAATGCTGCACCACCGGGATCCACGTAATCATTGTCATCTTGATCATTAGGTATGTCGCGATCGTCCACGTCATAACCATCCCCTTGCATAAGGCAGAAGTTATGGAGAACACAGGCAGCTGTTGCTGTTCGTGGTACACTTTTATGATGCTGTTCTATTTTCCTAGATAAGATTCTCCACCTTCCTTTTAGCAGACTGAAAGCTCTTTCCACTACAGCTCTCACGGCACTAAACTTCTCATTAAATTTTTTTTCCCGTCCCAAAAGATTCCCACGAGCAGAGAAGGGTTTTAACATCCAGCTACTAAGGGGGTATGCACTATCTCCTGCGAGCATTGGTCTTATTTCAACACCCTGAATAATCCTAGTTGGAGAATTAAGAATGGTACCGTTTTCTGCGAGGTCTGCTACGCCACTCAATCTCATAACCCTTGCATCGTGAACACTTCCGGGAAAGCCAACTGCTATGTGTCTAACACGCAATTCGCTATTGACTATCCCTTGCAAGACCACACTATAGAATTGTTTGCGGTTGTAATAGTCTTCACGATTTTCGGGAGGCGCCTTTATTTCGATATGAGAGCCGTCAATGGCACCCACTGTTTGTGGAAAATGATATTCCTTCTCGAAATGATCCATCACCTCTTGCACTTCATCGTCTGTGTATGGAAACTGAATGTAATTGTTTTTCTGCCGGCATAGTGCACTTTCAAATTCCTCTGATATGACTTTTGCAGTGGACTCGCCAAAGCCAAATTGAAGTCCAGAAGATCTGTATGTGTCTCCTGTAGCAAGACGCCAGATCCCTACTGCCACGCGTTTTTCGACGGGAATAGGTCGGCGCATTCTAGTTGCTTGCGTTGTTAAATCGGCTCTCAAAATGTTGCATAGCTCATCGTATGTTCGTCGAACCATTCGAAAATTCGGTTTCCAAAGTGAATCCATAGCTGGCGAAACAAGCAACAAATCGAACCAGTTCTGAGGTCTTGGCCAGGCCCAAATTCTTCGTCTCATGCGTCCTTGATTCCTTCCGGCACGAACTCGTCTATGCAAGCAAAAACATGTCAACAAAAGCAGCATATTTAGTTCTGTAGCGAACGCTGAATGTAATTGCTCTCTTAAAATTCCCAAAGAAAAATGGCCTTGTTGTCGGTGCATTTCCAAAATAAAGAAGAACGAAACGACCGCTAAAAGATTTCTTCTATCCATTGTTAGGCAGACGACTCAAATTAGTGAACCAGCGAGATTAAAACTTTCTTGTGAGTCGGCAGTAACGCACGTGTAATTGATGTATATATTTAAGAGAAAAATGCGAGCCAACATGTTCTAAGCTGTCAATCTTTATTAGCTCAAGTCAACTTAAGTATTTACATTTACCCGTGTATGAAGAGCTAAGTAAGAGCTAAGTAAGAAAATCATACTTTACTTGAGTGTTCGTTAAGTTTACTTGAGATCTAGTGTAAAGACTACCAGTATCTCTACTACAAATGTGGACTCACCAGTAGTGTAAGTTGTATCACAAAATTTAATTTTCTTCAGCTTATTTCATATACTTCATATCTTTTTCTCAGGATTTTAAAATTTTACGAGAAGCAATAAAATGTAAGGAAGTTAACATAGTTAAATATAAATACTAACAAAAATTTTTATGAAATAGTACCTGGTTGCCATTTGTTATAGGGTAGAGAGCAAAGTAGATATTAATGTTGAAAAGCAGTTTCTGGCAAGCATGATCAGTCTCTTGGATAGCGTCTGGGATATACTTGTTCCACATTCTGAAGAACTCGGTACATCTGCCACTCTCAAAGGCCAATGTCATTTGTTGCTACATTAAAAGACAACCCAAAAACAGAAATGAGCTTTCCTTACAGCAAGTCGTGCAATAAAATTCATAACAAGCATAAGAGATGGCAAATGGCATACATATATCATGATAAATTTGAGACTATATGCGAGATAGCAAGACTAATACTCCAAGATGACTTTGCATGAGTTCAACACTTACATGTAGATCGATTGGTAGGTGGAACATGTTCGACTTCAGACTTCGACTTACATGTACATGTATAGCCTGTTATCAAATAGCCTGCAGTGCAGGCGTTTTATTTTTTTGGTGGGCGAGTCCTGAATTTAGTGTTTGGTCACCATTTTGGTTTTCCAAAACTTTCGGGGGCTGGGAGGAGTGAAAGGGGTGGAAAGGGGGTGGGGAGGAGAAAGAAAAAAATGCCTGGCCACAAGGCCTGTGATATCAGGAAACACCCCCTCTTATATAATTCATGTGATCACAAAGGCCTTTTGTGATCACATACCACCCCAGGGACACATAATTTGCGCTTAACTACTGTATTTAATACAGCTGCGTTTGATTTCTTTACTTTTTAGTTTCAAGCTTTCTATTTCACTGCTGCCTATCTTTATGAAATTATAGAATCACCAAGACATTAAATTTGAATTGTCTCTGTTGTCAAAGGAGAAAATTGTGGTTTGCCATGACATTAATTTGCAGTCTGTTGTAATTTAATCAACCTACATGTATTTGCGCATTACATGGGAAGCCAGACAAACATCTGACAGTTGTATTACACAGTCAAGTGTTTGTCAATAGATTACCGGAGTTTTCATACAGTCGAAACTTTGGACGTTCAAAAGATCTAAAATACCAAGATTTTGATTAAAACATCAGCGAGGGAGAATACGTACAATTCGGGCCTGTGGTGTCTCCTCAGGTGCCAATCAAACACAACCCAATATCGTTCATTTTATATTGAAACTATCATAACGAAAACTGTACTAAAACCGATTTGTTTTGTAAAGCTTTTGTCCGAGCGCCATCCGACCTCGAATAATCTAGCTTGCTGCAGAATCAAATGACTAGGAAACATCGCCTGTGATACAGATACAAAGATCAAACAAAGCTGGCAGTTGTCTCGGTTTGGTGGCAGTCTTAAGAATATGCCAATCTAGCCAGCAACACAAACGACTTCACTTCACATACTATTTTTTGCGTCAAATGCTTTATGCGGGTAATTTCACTCTTGATATTCTGGAGCCTGGGCATCCTCGAATCTGCATGGAGGAAAAACATGCCATGGACTGACAGGTATCAATCAATATGCAACCTATCGCACCAATCAGGATCTCTGTTTGTCCACGAAGTTTCCTAAATGAACAATGAGTGCAGGCAGGCTTTTTTTCCTTCCTCTCCCTCTCCCCCCTCCTTCGCCTTCCAGCCTGACTCCCACACCCTTGGTTGCATCTTTTGACTCACATCAGTCTGCATTTTTTAAAATGCAGCACTCGTTCACCCCCCAAATACACCTGCTTTGCAGGCTAGTTGAGTCATGCCTTTGCTTCGAGCCAAGGCGGCAACTATATAAATTGGGCAGAAAAAAAGTTAGGATTTTCAAGTGGTTTATAGCCTGAGGCAAAGTGTTAGTGACGTCATATCAGTTGATATAACAACTTCAAGCTCATGGATGAGTGGATTTATTTACAACATAAGAAAAAGGAAAATGATGAAAAGAAACATATCAAGTAAAAGGAACTTACATTATTGCCGGGTTTGGCGAGAGTTCCATTCAATAACGATTGTGTTTTCTTTCTTTTTGAGCAATAGATAAATGGAAGTGTTGAGTTGATCTTTCATGCACAAGTGATTGCAAAAGACTGATTAAAGGTTTCAAATGATGCACAGTGTAGTAACGTTCATGACAGATCACCTAGTGTGACCGGAAAAGCAACTGTACATGTAAAACAAATCATAACAATATATTGAATTAATTCTCATACCTTAGGGGCACTTACAAGACCCTTAAAGCTTCTTAAAGCACGACTTCACTACTCGAAGAGTTGTTGTTCTTGTTATCAAAGTAAATCCATCATTGCTAATACTGATGCAAAGAACTATCCTTCCTTGTTGCATTTATTTAAATTAATCCAAAAAGAGCAACGTTTTAGCCACAAACAACTAAAAAGCTTGAAGGAATACTTTCCGCATTTTGAATGTTCCCAAACAAATTACCAGAAATTCACAAGCCAATATTGTTCCTTGCCATTTTAATTTAGAAATTTAGAATTCTTTGTTTTGCCTTAACGCAGATTGTTTACATACATGTCTAAATTGATTCCATAAATAAATAATCAAAGACTCCTAAGAGCCAACCCGTGAATAAGAAATGCTAACGCATAACGCAATATTGCGGTAAGCTTAATATGTTTTCACACTGACATGGTTTGATATTTTTTTTAAAATTAAACATAGATGAATGCCAAAAAAATACATCACTTTCATAATGCCCAGTCCGAAGAAAGAAGAAGAAGAAGAAGAAGAAGAAAAAAAAAGAATGTCTTGAGCGAGACTTGAACTTGCACTTCCGGAGTGTTATTCCCGGCGCTAGACCACAAGGCCATCGAGGAATGCATACTTACAACTGTAGATAAGACTAAATTTAATTATTTCAAGGTAGATACGCATCAAAACACATGTTTCGGTTGAATAATCCTTTTAGATCGATTTTAATGTTGCATTAAAGACTCCAAATGCAAAACATCTTTAAGCTTATTGTTGTTCATATTTATTTACAACAAATTAGTAACAAAGCATTACGTCACTAAGTTTACAGCTGATGGAAGGAGTGGGTGAGCAAGTGAGTGAGTGAATTAGCCATCGCTACCGATAACCCATTTATTATGGTTAACAAGAAGCTTTACACAGCTTGAACTCGTGGTGCCTTTAACTCATTGCAGCATTGATTCCCAAGTGATTTGAGTGCTTTTACAGAGAAACATAAGCTTAAAATTATATCTAATCAAAGGCTCCTAAGAGCCAACCCGAGAAGAAATGCTAACGCGTAACGCGTAACGCAATATTGCCGTAAGCTTTAATACGTTTTCACACTGACACAGTTCGATATATATATTTTTCTAAATTAAACGTAAGGATTTTTGACGAACGAAAAAAAAAAAGTACATCACTTTCATAATGTCCAGTTCGAAAAAAGAAGCTTTAATACGTTTTCACACTGACACAGTTCGATATATATATTTATATATATATATATATATATATATATATATTTATATATATATTTTTCTAAATTAAACGTAAGGATTTTTGACGAACGAAAAAAAAAAGTACATCACTTTCATAATGTCCAGTTCGAAAAAAGAAAAAAAAAAGAAAAAAAAAAGAAAAAAAAGGACTTGATGAAGATTCGAACTCGGGCCGTCCGCGACTAAGCCACAAACTCAATCACTGCGCTATCCAAGAGCACACACCACCTACGAACTAAATTTTATTATTTTAAGCTAGATACGCATCAGAACGCGCGTTTAGGTTGCAAAATCCTTTTAGATCGATTTTAATGTTGCACTAAAAACTCCAAATGCGAAACATCTGTAAGCTTATTGTTGTCTATATTCGTTTACATCAAATTAATTATTGTTATCGTTGGATTCACGTTGAATTCCTGTTACGAAACGTGTTCGTAACAAAGCATTTGCTCACTAAGTTTACAGCTGATGGAAGGAGCGAGTGAGTGAGTGAGAGAATGAATTTTATTTAAACACACTTGCCAATAACCTGTTCATCATGCTTTCACGTATACACGGGTTTAAAAGTAAGACTACACTGCATTCACTAGATTCAGTAGCTGACACTTAAGCTCGACCCGGAACTCGATCGCTAAGCAAATGGCAAGTTTAATATATAAAACACAGAACTTGCCAGAGCAAAAATCCCACAGGAATAAGCGGCGAACACAATATCAAACGGTCCTATCCATCCATGAACGCCTTGAATTGTTTTGAAAGTGTGCAGTTGTACGCACGGTATGTATTTCATGGCCGAAAGCCATATAGTCGTCTATATAGACTTAAATATGCGTGCATAAATTTGCATGCGCTAATGTGACACGAAAAAAAACAAGAAAAGTCAACGCCGGATTTGTAACTCGTGTGCTTCGCCACGAGTAAAAATGGGGCAAATATAACAGAGCAGGGAAAAAGTTTGATTGATCATGTTGCGTTATAGCCATTTTCTTATCAGAAATTAGACAAATACTTACTCAGTGTTGCTTGAAAATTATCAGTTGAAGGAAAAAGGGCATAACTGACAAATTTGGACAAAATACCAATCAAAAATTGTTCAAAAATTTCTGATTTGCAATAAAATCGTTTATCATACAATGAATATCACAAACCCTTGTCGAATTTGCACTGACCGTAAGAAATTTGATCAATTTCACCAAGAAAAAGCAGCAAAGTTCTGGCCCCCTAGTGCTTTGACTGTACATTTCAACCCTAGTTGCTTCCAAAACTGCCTGGAACATAAGCTGGAAGTACTCTAAACGCCACAACAAAACAGATTGGCCATGAGAATATGCCACCGCAATACTCCTGACCCGTCCTTACGACCTGAATGAACATAATGTCATTTAAGACGAGCTTATCAATCATGTTTGCTTCTTGAGACAACATGGCTGAACAACGTACAACTCATTGGTTGAGCGCTGGTTAAAGCTATGTTTGAAAATGGGCCGTGGTGGACAAGACGAGCTGGTGGGAAAGTCTGGGATCACTTCGGATCAAAAATGGGCAGCGTTGTGAGTTGTGGGCCATTTACTATCCTGTGACATGGACAAAATGCCTGATATCCGAAGTGCTTCCAGACTTAAACTATTTTTTTTATAAAATCTGGGCAGGAACCGACATCTCGCTTTAGTCATAGGATTTCCCAACATGCTTTGTGACAGTGGCAGAAAGGCACGCATTTAGCCAGGATTTAAAGATAGGCCGTCCAAGCGTGTGAAATTCTCTCACTTGACAGGCGATCGTGCCAAAGGGTCCCCCCCCCCCCCCCCAACCAGGAAATTTTGAAAATTGAAGGCCTCTTAGACATGTTTTCCCCGATTCTGGGAAGCAAACAGATCGTTTTAAAACAGCTATGTAGTCCCCGGTTTTCCTTGTAGCAGATGTCAAGTAGTATTATCTTAAAGGTGAAAATCCATGTGATGTATAAAAGAAGATGTTGCACGTTGATGTAGCGGAATTGCAGAGAGTACTTTCACAAATCGGGAATTTCAAGACAATGATCGAACTGCGTTATAGTCTACCAAAAGCAACCAAAAAGGGACCTTTGTTTTATAGCTCAGAAGATTATTTGATTATCCACTTATGCTCAGAAGACTTCGACCATCTACGATTTGCATCTATGATATGCATGTGCACGTCTTGTATAGCAATCACGCTAGATGTAATGCACACAACAAAGTCGCGGATGAGTGGCCTGGGCGCTAATATTTGCAGCATGCCCGTGACGGTAAGCTGTTCAATTCAATCGATTGCACACACATGCGAAGCCTCTGGCATTGTTTTTAGATGTATTTTCATTGCTTCCCGATGCAAAATAATGTTATACTAATTATACATTGTTGTTGTTGTTTCTTGTTGAATAAATTGTTGTTGCTTGTTGTTGCTGTTAGATAAATTAATGACAATGAAACGAATGTGAACATTGTATTTTATCACACATTTTCACTTTATTAAGCCAGGAAAATTACAAATGATTGTGCAAGAGCAGTCCCAAACAAGCCATCCAGAAACCTGTGTTGCCGAAAAATGGCTGTCCATAGTACGGCTGGACAGCCACCTGGCTAAAACTCTGCAGATAGACCACTATGCATGAGCAAATAGTTACTGAGACAAACAACTTGTGCTTTTTTAAGTGAAACGAACAACTTGAGCGGTTTAAAAGCAGTGAAACAAACAACTTGATTGCTTTAAGGTGTTTCGATACAGTTTTCTGAAGGTCATACCTACATTTTTCAATCAGCTTTTAAGCGGTCTTCTCCAAGTCAGATCAATGTAAAATTTTCATTACTAAACAGGGCACGACATTAACTTTTTTCTCAAGGAGAAATTTGGCTCCTAAATATTCCAAAGTGGTCGCCAAGTCCAAAAAGTTCGTAGCCATTCTTTTTTCCAAAAACGAAAACTTGTAAAAAACATATCAAAAATATGTATTATAATATCAAATTGTAGGATTTCCTAGCTTTAGGAATAAATGGACGTTTTTGTTTTGGGTTAGGGTTAGGGTTAGCGACAATTCTGGTCATGTTATTAATCAAGAACAAACAGTAAAGAATGAACATAACCAACTTATCACGGTACGTTTTTTATTTTTGGAAATTATTCTGCTTTCCCTCGCAGACCACTAAATTTGATGATCATCATGATGTCCACTTATTTCAAAGACTCAGTGGCATATGTTTGCATGTGCACTGTTATATCAACCACTTGCTAAACTATTGTTTCTAATACAAACATTAGTCTGTTGTTTGTGATCGTCCGGGTGAGTGTAGTTCTGAAAAGTGTTGTTGTTGACAATGACTGACGTTTTAACAACCATACGACTGACTGAACACAAACGGGCGACAAAAAATGGTGACATCAACAATCACATTGCTGAACACCAGTTACGCGCAAATCACAGAATTGACTGGGACTCTGCCGAATGCGTTACCTACAGTACGGACTACTACAAATGGCTCACTCTAGAAAGTTGGTTTACTAACTTAGAACAGACACCACTGAACAGATGCCAACAGCTACCTGCGGCTTACAAACGACTTGTCAACAAAATAGACGAACAATAGACTGAACTCACTGACAAATTTGACTAACAATACGACTACAGAAATTACACTAACAATACACGGATCGAAACGCACCTATCACTGACTTGAGTCTCTACAGCCAATAACATCACGGCTAAACTGACCAATGACAGTTATAACCAGACATATATATTTTTTTAATTTATTTAGTTATTTATGCAAAACATTTACTTAACAAGTGATTTGAAAGGTTACAATACTTAATAACCACACGTATATAACATCAACTGACCATTCACAATTCACATGACTCTGAAGATGACTTCCGCTCAGGTTGTCGAAACGTCAGTCATTGTCAACAACAACAGTTCTTTTCAGAACTACACTCACCTGGACGATCACAAACAACAGACTACTGATACTCCTGGGTTCAAACCATTTACAATAATACTAACATTATAGAAAAAATTAATTCATTGCCTGACGAGTGAATTCCATGTCAAATTTCACGTGAAAAATATCATACTGGATTACATAAGTTATGTACCCCGTTATTGGAAAAACAAAACATTTCCCTCCTATCAATATTAACTTGTCAAATTTCAATAAATATATATAATATATTTGCAGGAGTTCTTTCATGCCTTGTTTACTAAATCTAATTTATCATTCAGTGGGAAGAGCAAATCATAACACGTAATCAATTGAACGCGGGGATGAGTAATCAACGGGAGGTATCAGATACCTGCAATCCAGTGGCTGCCTTGGTGAACAAACGCAGTGGAACATTAACTTACTGCAACTACGAAATAGTTTCTAAAAGGACACTTTGTTGAAAATAACAAGTTGCATCTTTCAACAACTGCCAGTGACTAAAATGGAATAAAATAAACAAATCCTTCTTTGTTGTGCTTCAGCATTTTGTTTAAACATACAGTGTATCTATGCGAGTTATCTGAACTTTTTTAATGCTACTTTAATTCCAAGCCACTGGTTAACAGATTTCGTGCACCAGCATTACATTACTGATACGCTTCCGATTACGACTCCGACTCCGACTCTGACTCCGACTCTGACTTCGTCACTAGTGAAAACAAGCCTTAAATTTGTTAGGTAATGTGGTAACTGCAATTTATGGAATCTGTTGAAAATGACACAAAAATATGTGTTGTAGGCATCTGCCAATAACTGGAACATTGAAATTATTGAAAAGTGGCCCTGGAAACATTGACATTGCCACTTTATCTTTCGGCAAAGCCACGTGGCCACAGAGCGGCAAGGGTGAAAAAACTGCTTCTCATCAACATTCTAAAACCTCATCCTCGGTCCCAGTTGAACTTGCAGTCAATATTTTGAATAAATTTTCCCAATCACTGTCCATGTTGACACTCATTTTAAATTTAAATCACTCCATTCCTCCATAGACAAATGAGCACATTAAAGCAAGAGCGACGCAGAATATTCTGAGCCTGCAATATGCACTGTGAGCAAAGGGGCATTTGAATGCAAAATATACAAGGTAGCCTCTGAAATATCCAAGATGGCGGAAGTTGACATTCACCTCGTAGAGTTTGTGATGGTTTTGCTACAAAACTCGTCATTTGCACTGATTTTTTCAAGCTTTATTTAATTACACAATACATAAATGTAGGATGAAGCAAAGGGTTCTGGTCGCCAATGTGGTGACTAACTTTTGAATCTTGGTCGCCAGCACGGAAAACATTGGCAACATTGGCAACTGTAACTTTTCACTGCAATTGAATATGGGAAATCGCCAACACATTTTTTTTAGCGCTTCGTGTCAGGAAACCCGAGAACAAATCAAATTAGCAAAATACAATAATCGCTTTGAGTTATAGTGTTTTAAAGCTGATTCAGACGTTCAAATTTAGACGTCGTAAAAAAATTCGACAATTCTTTTTATTACCAAATGGTTTCCATATTTAGATAGCCAGCTCTATCAGCTTTAATTTGATATCTGGGTTTAGGTATATTAAGTGTAATCTTAAGACGCTAGAGCTGTCATACTGGAGACACCCCCGAAGGTACACTGTAACCTTAAGATTTTGCATTGAAAATCCCACATAGACATCTTAAAATATGGTATATGGCATATATATTTTGCAAGAATAAAAAAATTATGTATGGTTTATTTCAAATAAATCGCCATAACATTTCAAACCTTACTATTTGTATACTGGTAATTAACTAATTGAGAGATTAACACTAGTTTTATGAAATTACTTCAAGATAGTGTCAAAAAGTAGCTTGATGTTTCAGTTATGTTTGCACACCACCCATTTTTTATTTACTTTCTCTTTTGTGATCTTGACAACTACCTTTTTTTGTAACATTGCTCCATGTGCAATTTTTGGGTAATTTTCGATTTTAATCCCTTTTGTAAAAATCTGAGGAACAGCTTGATGGATTTTTGTTAAAACGTTCACCACGCACGTAAATACTAAAAGAAGGAATGACCTACAACCACCTACAACCACCTACAAGGAATGACCTAAAACCATCTAAAACCACCTAAAACCATCTACAACCATCTTCAGAAATATGAAAAATCCACGCAGAATACTGTTTTTATCACTTCAGTGTCAGTTTGATCGATTTCAGGTAGCCTGCGTGCTCACCGGAAATGTTGCGTGACTCTTAACTTTCCACAGGTGTCCCATTTCATGGCAAGAGCGTCTTGAAAAGGGATTAAATCGGTCCAGTTTAGTTATCGTACTTGGTTCTTTTTCGCACTTTCGTAATCATGCACAGGCAAGGCCGGGTCTATGAATGGAATTCTTACTGCAATATTCGCTGAGATACAGGTATTAATTTCTTAGCGGCCACCTGTTAAGCGGCCACCCCCTGTTAAGTGGCCAGTTATCAAAGTCCCGAATTTATTGTCAGTATAATACTGTAAATATAACCCCTATTAAGCGAAGGAAGACAGGGTACTAAGTACAAGTTAAATGGAAGCGACTAGGAACAAAAATGTCTCAACTTTAAATTTTGGGGCCATTGATGGCATGCAACTCAACCTCTCCAATCAAATCAGAAATTCCATCTCCCTCTCCCACATTGCTTAAATCTGCTTAAATTTTTGCAGTGCATCCTCCCCTGAGCTTCGCGAGGTTCTGCGAGACACGTATTTCTAGTATATATTATCCTAGCAGCATGCGCCTTGAAGCTCAGAAGGCACAGTGCCGCCGGAAGGTCATACATGTAGGTTCGAATCCTGTCCGGGACTCAGATTTTTTTCTTTGTCCCACGCTCGTGACATGATGGACATAACATCTTTCTCATTATTATTACTATGAACAACCAGAGAAAACACTGTCCTACCTGAAGTTCAGTTTTCTGTGAGTCATTCCTTGGTGAACTAATCTCCTTGTTTGATTGCTTGCCTAGTGATTCAAGTTCTTCCTCAAACGTTGACGACGTGCTTGAATATCCAAGATAATCCAGATACTAAACAATGTTTTTTTAAAAAAGGCACAATACGATTAAAATGACCACGCATAAAATAGCACGTCGAATTTCACTTTAGGCCCGGTTCAGACGCCGAACTTTTCATGAGCCGAACCTAATACCTTGAATTAAGTACATGAAAAGTTCGGCGTCTGAATCAGTTAAGAACGGCTATTTGAATTTGGAACGGCTCAGCCGTTCTTTCCGCCTGGCTCAGCCGGGAATTTCGGCTTTGGAACGGCTTTGATTCAGACGCCGAACTTTTCATGAGCCGAACCTAATGCATAAATTATTATAACGACTGGTGCGTGTTCTGACATCTTTGCCTGAGAATCGCTGACCTTTCGATTTGTTTCTCTTCAAACTGAATTAAGTTCGGCTAATTAAGTTCGGCGTCTGAATCAACAGGCGTACTTTTGTTAATTTGGGTCGGTCCAAATTCGAATTAAGTTCGGCTCATGAAAAGTTCGGCGTCTGAACCGGGCCTTAGCTTATTTTTACATCGCCTTACACGACTCAGTTGAACTGACGTTAAATATGGCTTTATGCATGAAGCGTGCATTTCATAGCCTACCTCCTTTATAATAGCATTTAAATCCGCTTCAATGGCTATAACTGCATCCATTTTCCATCAATACTTTTTCTCCGGAAAAAGAGATATAATTTGTTTTAGCTTGTATCGTTTAAAACATAACTTTCTGAAATTCCGCCATTTTTTTCTTCCAAATTACGGGTGGGACATCGATACCAAGAATTTGTTATCGATATTTTAGTATCGTTTGAAATATCGATACTTGGGTGAAATATCGGTGCGTTCGATACTTTCGAAAACCATATCGGCATTCCGCCTAGACCCTCTCTCCTCCGCAGAGGCTCCTATCAGTAAAGAACGGTAAAAGAGAAAATGGGAGCTCGGGGAACGATGGGAAGAGCGAAAGAGCGGGAGCACGCGCAATAAGTAGACTGTCAAGGGAGGGGGGCCAGTGTGTTTATTGACTGGCGCAAAATTTGTCTTTTGCCTCCCTTGACAGTCTACTTATTGCGCGTGGTTGTTATTTTGAATTGGCCAATGAGAGTGCAGAATGTCGTATGATCGTAGCTGAACGGTCGGGAAGATTGCAGAAAACCGAATATTATTTGAAATTTCTCCCCCTAAAATCGCAGTGCGATCGCCGAGACGAGTCGATGGGATAGGAAACTTATGTGGCCTTATGGCTGTGGTGTTTTTATGGCGATTCGGCCCGTCGCTTTGTGGTGAAAGAGCGATTTGTGGGACGAGGTCGCCGGGAGTCACCGGCCTTGCTTCCGAACTATTGTAAGTGTTTGTTGTTCGTGTTATGAATAAAGTAATAAAAAAATACTAATAATAATAAAAAAATTTGCACATTGGTAAGCATGCACAGTGAATGTTTTAAAAAAAATCCATCGAGCGCTTTCTTAGATTTTTGCAAAAGCCATTAAAATCGAAAATTACCTAAAAATTGCACATCATGTGGATGTGATGTTAGGAAAAAAGGTAGTTTTCAAGATCGCAAAAGAGAAAGTAAACAAAACTTTCAAGGTTTACAAACATAACATCAAGCTACTTTTTGACATTATCATTAAGCAATTTCACAAAACCAGTGTTAATCTCTCAATCAATTTAATACCAGAACACAAATAGTAAGGTTTGAAATGTTATTGCGATATATTTTAATTCAAAAATACAGATTTTTTTTTATTCTTACAAAATATATATGCCATATACCCTATTTTAAGATGCCTATGTGGGATTTTCAATGCGAAATCTTAAACGCGCTAAATTACACTTTTACTGATTTCTAAGTTTCTTTTTTATCGTCGTCATGGTAATATCGATTTTATCAGAAAATATATCTTGCCAAACTTCAATTCAAAACCAGTTAGTGGTGAAATTTCACGTTGATCTGACTTGGAGAAGACCGCTTAAAAGCCGATTGAAAAATGTTGGTATGGTCTCCAGAAAACTGTATCGAACCACCTTACTGTGCCTTTCAATAACATGCGGAATTTGAAATTCAAATTTCGTTATTCCCTGCAGTCAATCATAATTAATACAAAAGCCAACGGACCATGTAAAAAAAGAAGCAGACAAAATAGATCAATATCTACCAATCATAATGCACGGACGTGACCTTTTGACCTCATTGAAGTGAAGATCTGTTTCCTGAGAGGTAAGCTAAGATGATTGACGGCAGTGTATATGTAAAATGCAACCGTTGGTGGAAATTTGAATTTCAAATTCCGCATGTTATTGAAAGGCGTAGCCTGTGAATGGGCTTCTTTTTGGTGATTTGGGTTAAGTTAAAATCGGCGAGCGAAGCGAGCCGAGCGCGACTTTACCGTGTGGCGGGAAACATTATAATCCGCCGAGATCAATATCAATGAAGAGAACAAATTCATAACTGTGATCTAAAGGTGCAATTCTCTCTGAAGTCTTACTGGGAAAGCTTTATACTTTGGGCTTTTTAAATACTTTTTTGCGAAGAGTGGGAGTCGTGTTTAGCCTGTCTATTTTTATACTACTACTGATGAATTCAACGGAATAAAACATGACAACTTGTCGACATATTAATGAACTTGTTGACCATATAACAGTATAATTACCAGGGGGCGGAACGACAGCATCAAAGGCGAGTCCACAGGCTTCACCGCCCCTTCCCTCTTCCCCGGACCGCGCTCGGCTCGCTTCGCTCGCCAATTTTAACCTAACCCAATTCCCCCAAAATAAGCCTGTTCACAGGCTATGAAAGGCGCAGTAAACCAGGGCTTGCCTAAATTGCCCCTAAACTCGCATAAAAAATTCCTTGTGTAAACTGGCCTTTATTTTCTCTCTGACGTGTACTTTTCACGTGCTTCAATGTCACACACATAACGTTACAAACTGCATGCTGGAATTTCTGCGTCTTTACACAAGACTTGACACATTCCCCTTCATTTCCACGCGAAAACGTTTTGCCGAACATATTTATACTCCCATCGCATGTGGAAGTCTCGATCAAAGTGTTCAGTCTGTAGTAGTGTACCACCGATTTGTTCACAAGTTCACCTACTTCCACCACAGGCAGCCCAAGCTTAGTATGTGATGTTTACGCAACTAACGATCTGTAGACTCTGTATGGGAAATCCATTTTGGTCTTATATATGCTAAAATAAAGCTTTAATGTGGAAATAAACTTCACTTACCTCAACATTGTGTTTTCGTTGTGACTTGTATGCAATTTGAGCGCAAATGATGTCCATTTTAGACGGTTTTGTGGCTTACGAGTTTTCGCGATGTCGTTGGTTGTCGTTTCCACTCATAAAGAGAGGCAGGTTAGAGTTACAAGTTAAATAAAATACTGAAAGATAGTTTAATTAAATAATAAGTTATTGCAATAAAATTATAATAATAAAGTAATAATAGTAATAATAGTAATGATAATAATAACAATAATAAAAAAGTAATAGTAGTCGAGCACAACATATCTTAACTTACATCAAGAATCGAGTAAAAAGGAAGCAAGGAATACAAGTTGCGCAGGAGATTGAAACATCTTCACACCCTTTAGTTTTTCTGTATATGATTTTCAATGTATATCTTTTGTTCCATCATTGAGATAAAATGGTCGAAGTTGCATTGCTCTGAGTGCGTTTTCTGGTTGTATAAGTAATATTTTCCAAATAATAAGCAGAAATTTAATTTTAGCACAGTAGTGTGATCATTTTCATCATCATTAGTTACTATCCCAAAAAGTTTTTCTAAAGGTGTTAGAGAAAAGGTGGAATGGTATTTCTTATTAAACCAATGAATAATTCTATCAAAGAACGTTTGAGACGAATAGCATTCCACAAAAGTATGGGTGATCGATTCAAGTCCTCCACAATAAAAGCAATTGTTTACGTCTTCCAGACCATATGTATTATTACCAGTATTAGTATTAGTATTATTAACTGTTATTAGTAACAGTTAATCTATGAATCAATTTAAAATAGAATTCTCTTAGTTTGTTCTCTCGGCATACTTTTCCTATGAGATTAAATATTGATGTCCATTCTATGTTCTCTAATTTTAATTCCTTCTCCCATTTTTTTGGCCCCGTGGCTTTGACGGTGGTTGCATTGATGTAAAGCCAATAATAGTCCTTAGATTTTATTTTATATAGATCAATAATTAACGAAGGAGACAACTGAAAGGTTGTATCATCATCTATAAATCCATTTCTTGTCCTTACAGATCTAGATTTTTAAGTAAATGTTTAGGGATCACCGAGATCACTTGTAGGTAGATCAAAAAATTAGATTTTGTGTTGAATTTTGTCTGGAATGCATTAAAGGACAATAATTTTCCACAATATTATTATTATCTAACGCGTCATGGATAAAAACGACACCTTTTTCCTTCCATTCTGGGTAGAAAAAGCTCTTTCCGTTGATCAGGATGTCTTTGTTATTGAAAATAATTAAATCTTGGCCATTGTTATATTGATATAAGGTCCTAAGTTCTTGGAACTGATTAGCCAGTATTTGTCTGTAGAAAAGTGGAATTTTGGATTCCTTCAAAAATTTGGAGTCATAATTACAATGAAGAAGAAAATTAAGACCTCCATATTTTTGAAAAAAGTGAGTTGGAATAGATTTCCATGACTCTATCAACTATATCAGACTGTACGCGCGCTAATGACGCAAGAAATTATGTGCAGTAGTGATGCGCAATGCAATACTGAGGAATCACCTTAAGGCTGTGAGCATGCTCCACTTTAATAAGTTCTGATCCGAGGAAAATGTTGCATTGTTGGCATTCCAGACAAGCATGGATTAAAACTATTTTCTAACCTTGGAATGTCATCTCAACAGTGAGTTCACAAAGATACTCAACTTACTTCGTCATCGGGCTCACAAAGAAACCGTGTATCCCAACAGTGAGTTCACAAAGATACTCCACTTACTTCGTCATTGGGCTCACAAAGAAACCCTTTATCTCAACAGAGAGTTCACAAAGATACTCGACTTATTCCGTCATTGGGCTCACAAAGAAACCCTTTATCTCAACAGAGAGTTCACGACGATACTCGACTTACTCCGTCACTGGGCTCACAAAGAAACCCTTTATCAAAACAGAGAGTTCACCTTACTTACTCCGGTCCGTCAATTTGGCTCACCCAGCAACAAGTAATCTCAATAGCGAGTTCACAAAGAGACTCAACTTACTCCGCCATTGGGCTCACAAAGAAATCCTTTATGTCAATAGTGAGTTCACAAAGGTTCACAAAGATACTCAACGCAATTCGTCATTAGGCTCGCCAAGAACCCTTTGTTTCACCTTGCCATAGCCCAGTCACGTGAACATGAAACTAAAACCTCACCTATCGCTTTCAATCTTGGGCCCGATATAATATACCATCGATATTCGGCGAGCAAAAATGTCTTAACACCCCCGCGAACAAAAGCTAAGTACAAAAAATCTACCGAATCTAATTAGGAATTCACACGTGCAAAATTCCTACAAACACAACCGAAATAAAAACGCCGCCTAAACTACAACAAACAAGGATCTGAAAGAAAAATTGAAACGGAAACCGGAGAAATAAATATCTCGCTCGCCCCAACGAACCAAACCATAGCTATTCCCGAAATAACGCCAAAATACACACAACCAAGAAGCCAACCTGTAACTGCCCCAATGTGGTTGACGATGAACTCGGAGCCCCGCCACGTGGCTCGGCGAATGTGCTTGTTCCGCGGCTGACGCACTCATGGAAGCTCTACTAAAACCGAGAACTTCGTTTGAAGAAGCTTGTATTTCTGGTTGAAGAGGGAGCACGGCCTGCTGCGGTAATTCTATGGCCACAACAGGAGCAGGCCGTGCTGAACCAGAATCACTCTGACGTTCCTCCATGGAAATCTTTGCGAACTGACACATCTACCTTATATAATGCCAATTACGTCATCGCGCGGGATAATGAATATTACATGAGTATGAATAGACACAAGGGCGCGCAGATACGAAACGAAGCATTCCAGTTAACACCCTGCAGTACCGAAAAATGTTTTGAACCGAGGCAAAAGAAGAATATTTAGTTCTAGCAAGATAAATATACCTTACAACAAAAGCAAAAACTATACCCAAAACAAATATACAGAACAAAGTAAAACTAAAATTACGGTAAGCTGGGTAGTGCATGGTAATGCGAAAAGAGGAAGCCGAGCATTTTTGTTAAACTAGATTTAACATTGAAGAAAAATAAGATTAAAGTAAATAATTAGCTTATAATTTGATTCTATCGGTGGTGGTTTAAATTCCTCTGGAATATTGTTAATGTGGAATGTCTCATTGCTGATGATCAGCTTTCTATCTACAACGTTTGCGTTAGCACCTTTTTCCCTAACTAAGAACATCGATTTTATAGGCACCTTCCTCTCTAATTGTATAGTTGTATAGCTCTAGCGTAGTCTTGAGTGATGTACGCAGATGGAAACTTAGATTTCTTCAGTCGGTTTTTAGCCGTGTAAATTATATCTCGATCTTCTCTACTTAGAAAACGCGCAATTATCGGTCGTAGGGTTGAGTCTTCAGCTTCTCGTGGTTTACCAATGCGATGGACTGCATGGAAATGTATGTTTTCAGTGTTTATGCCCAGATCATTTTCAATTATATCATAAACTACATCTGCACAATTCTCACCTCTACGTTCCGGGATATTCATGAATCGAAGGTTTTCCTTTCGTGAGTTGTTCTCTTAGGCAATTATCTTCTCCTGTTCGTTCGCTAAACTTGCTTTCAGAGCTCTAATCTCTGCTTGCTGGCTTTCTAATGCAGATTTCGCACTGTTTGCCTTCAATAAATTTATTTCTTGGAGGTGAGAATCCAAAGATTGCTGGCATGTTTTCTTGAAATCGCTGTGCGTTTTGGCATCTTTCTGTACATCACTGATAGTATCCCATGCGGACTGAAGGGACTTTTCTACTTCTTTCAAGGTATTTTTAATGCCCTCGACTTCTTCTCTAAAATCAGCACTGAGACGAGAGATTTCGGATTTCAAGCTGCCAAAGTCCTCCTCAATTCGTTCTTCCATAAATGAAAGCTTATCCAGAATTGGTTTAAGAGATTGACGCTCCTCGCCTGCTTCCATCTCGTCGCCAGTAGAGCGAGAGCGATTTCTTTTAGGCGATGGCTGGGACTGGGAAGACGAGCGTGAAGTTCTAGCTTCTCTGCATGGCGCTTCGTTTAGACATGAAATGTGGCTTCCCCACCGTTCTCGTTACAGTGCAAAAAAAAGACGTTCTTCCGCCATTACCTCGTACCAGTCTCCTCTTCTGATAATCTTGGTATATTCAAATTATTTAAAAATTCGTTTCCATTTTCTTTATCCTCATCTGTTAAGTTTGATTGGTACAAGCTATGGTAAAAACGTTTTTGTTCGTTCAGTATCCCAAAAGGATCAGATGTAATGCCACCACTTATTAATAGTTTTCTTATATGTTTTTTTGACGTGATTACGCTTCTCTAAATTTAGAAAATATTTTGTACTTCTCTCGCCATGCTCGTGCCATCGTGCCCTTGCGCGAATAATTACACTCCTTGTTTTTCCTCATAATAACTTTCTAGAGTTTCTTTTGCTTCATTTAGAGTATTTAGGTTAGAGTCGGAAGGGTCCTGTTCGAATTGTTTAGTTGCTTCCTCGTATACTTGTTGTAAGTATTTTTCCATTGCAGATCGTTCTTTGGCTTTCTTTTTCGAGAACAAAATAGCATGGTTCCGAATATTATACTTAATCCAATCCCAGATGCACCTTTTGTCTGATAAATTCTCGCTTCCTGTTCTTTTCCAAAGTGGAATATTTGTTTTAATTCTTCCAGATAATTCGGATCTTCAAGAAGAGAGACGTTCATTTTCCAGAAGCCGGGCGCCTTTAAGTTTTAATTGGAGTCGGTTAAATTCAACTCAATTACTGCATGATCAGTTTTTATCTCGTTAAAGCGCATGCGCGCAAAACGAGATATAGGAGTCGCTAGAATATAAGGATAAAAGTTGTTAACAAATTTTTGTGGACTTTTGTCCGGGGGGGTTAGTTGTTTCTTCTTTATAGAAGCTATATTAGGGCATTGAGGATATGGTTGGTTAAACCGGTTAGGATTTCAAGAAGGGCGTCACATACTGCTCCTAAAATTTTTGGGGAGCACCCCCAGACCTATTGTTAATTTCCCTTGGGTATCCGGATGTCAAAACTTGTCATGAACTTGTCATATCTCACATTACTTTACCGCAAAGGTATAAAGTTCTTCTTAAGTTTCGATATCTCGCGTTACCTATCAGTTTCAATCATTTGTCGTAAAGCCATTAAAGCTGCTTTGGAAGGGTAAAATTAGGTCAAATGCGTTTTATTTTGGCAAACGCAGGTTGAGAATTTCACGGTGTATTTTTACGAATGGAGACGTTTTAAGAAAGTTAAATGGGACGGGAAAGTTTGTGTTTTAATATGTGCGATATGGCAGAGCAAAATTGCGTTTGTTCTATTTTGAATCATTGCTATTACGGTTTGATTATGTAATAGTATGGGAAAGACGTCATAGTTTTGTTGATTTAGCTACCGTGCACAAGGATATTTTGCGGATTGTCCGACTGAATTTGTTTTGCGGGAGGATATTTTTGCGGGTCGCAGAGACAGCTAAAATTTGCTGGAAGGATTTCTGGTCAAGTAAAGCGGAAAGCGGATTTCTGGTCAAGTATAAATAAAATCCAAGGCATCGATATTAAACTGCAATTTTATTTCCTGACCGGAGGTTTGTATAGTTCCCATAATTATGGTTGCTGTTCTGGCGCCAATATGAACATAAGCAACGAGAAAACTAGTGAGTGAATTATTGTACGTTGTTGTTAAAACGTATCAATATTATGATAACAGTCTCTGGTTCATTTGAGGACGTGTCTGGAGTTGAATCGGGAATGCAAATAACTGTTGTGCCGGTCGTCTCGGAGTTCACAGTTATGAGAGTTCACCGTTAAAAAGTTCCTGTTAAGCCTGAGAAAATATTATAAATCCATATTATACTCTGAGAAAATGGCACCATATACAAAACCAACCACTTTTACCGCAAATTTTTAAAGAACAACCTATGATATCTATTATATGATATCTATTATATTATATTTTTAAAGGAAAATCTTTAAAAGATACACTCGTTAGAGCAAAAATGTAAAAGGTTCTCATATGTTTCACACTGGTAGAGATTGTGCGGCCTGTCACCCTTGCTATTTCCTGCTATGATGAGAATAGGATAATCGAAGGAAAGCGAAAACTCGTGCGAACTAAGCGAACTGCTAAAGGGTGAAGGAACTAATGTATGAAAGGGACTGGGAACTAATAGTTGCCTCGCATGACTCGCGCGACTCACATGGCTCGCTGGCTCGCAGTTTGTCAACACCCCAATCTCCGCGAGAATTAAACGTGACATCACCTATTTATACTTTACAATCTGTCGAATCTCCCAAAAGTGTTGAATAAATTGGATATTATATTTCGTTATTACAAAACAATTGACCTTCGAAGAGTGTGAGGTCACCTTCGCATTTCTCCTAGTCTTCAGATGCCAGAGTTTTATCCAGTTGGTCGAAAAGCCAGCCTTGGCTAGATAAATTAACTTGTTCAGCCGAAAGGAGGTTACGATAAAAATCGCGACATTCGCGAAGAATATTTTTATTGGAAGTCACGGTTGAATTGTTGGCACTTAACTCTGAAATTGAGTCGCGTGTTTGTCGCTGATTATCAAGCTGGTAGAAATACTTGGTCGGTTTTTCCCCCAGCTCTATCCACTTTTTTTTACTGCGAATAATGGCGTTTTTAGGAGATCTTTGATCTCCGCCAAACGTGTGTGATCATCTGTTGTATTTAAATTTACCACGAGACAGGATGTTGCCAAACTCGCTTTAAAGATTAAATTTCTCACGCTTACGCTCACGGCATCGGTAGTAGGGGGTGGCCGGCAGTTTCTGGAGAAGGGTCGCACGGAGGTTCATTTTTTTGTTTTGTGGTGCAAATTAGAGCCTTTGTTATTTAAACCTCACTGGGATTACAAAATTTAAATAAGAAAGGAAAAACGCGATGAGTTCTGGTAGTTGTAGTCAAATGACGCTATCGTGCAAATGGCCTATTGTGGTTACAGGGGGAGTGTCGTTGCTGGTTGCTGTAGTGGGGGCTGGGGGGCCTCTGGTGCCCCCCCCTCCGGGCGCTGGAGCTTCGGGGAGTCTTTAACAACGTGCTCGGAAGACTGGCACCGGTGGCATAGTATTGGCTGGCCTGTGTACTTAAAAAATAACTCGAGCCTTTGAGTGACTAATTTGCCTATCAGTTTCAATCATTTGTCGTAAAGCCATTAAAGCTGCTTTGGAAGGGTAAAAATAGGTCAAATGCGTTTTATTTTGGCAAACGCAGTTTGAGAATTTCACGGTGTATTTTTACGAATGGAGACGTTTTAAGAAAGTTAAATGGGACGGGAAAGTTTGTGTTTTAATATGAGCGATATGGCAGAGCAAAATTGCGTTTGTTCTATTTTGAATCATTGCTATTACGGTTTGATTATGCAATAGTATGGGAAAGACGTCATAGTTTTGTTGATTTAGCTACCGTGCACAAGGATATTTTGCGGATTGCCCGACTGAATTTGTTTTGCGGAAGGATATTTTTGCGGGTCGCGAAGACAGCTAAAATTTGCTGGAAGGAAATGTTGCGGATTTCTGGTCAAGTATAAATAAAATCCAAGGCATCGGTATTAAACTGCAATTTTACTTCCTGACCGGAGGTTTGTATAGTTCCCATAATTATGGTTGCTGTTCTGGCGCCAATATGAACATAAACAACGAGAAAACTAGTGAGTGAATTATTGTACGTTGTTGTTAAAACGTATCAATATTATGATAACAGTCTCTGGTTCATTTGAGGACGTGTCTGGAGTTGAATCGGGAATGCAAATGACTGTTGTGCCGGTCGTCTCGGAGTTCACAGTTATGAGAGTTCACCGTTAAAAAGTTCCTGTTAAGCCTGAGAAAATATTATAAATCCATATTATACTCTGAGAAAATGGCACCATATACAAAACCAACCACTTTTACCGCAAATTTTTAAAGAACAACCTATGATATCTATTATATGATATCTATTATATTATATTTTTAAAGGAAAATCTTTAAAAGATACACTCGTTAGAGCAAAAATGTAAAAGGTTCTCATATGTTTCACACTGGTAGAGATTGTGCGGCCTGTCACCCTTGCTATTTCCTGCTATGATGAGAATAGGATAATCGAAGGAAAGCGAAAACTCGTGCGAACTAAGCGAACTGCTAAAGGGTGAAGGAACTAATGTATGAAAGGGACTGGGAACTAATAGTTGCCTCGCATGACTCGCGCGACTCACATGGCTCGCTGGCTCGCAGTTTGTCAACACCCCAATCTCCGCGAGAATTAAACGTGACATCACCTATTTATACTTTACAATCTGTCGAATCTCCCAAAAGTGTTGAATAAATTGGATATTATATTTCGTTATTACAAAACAATTGACGTTCGAAGAGTGTGAGGTCACCTTCGCATTTCTCCTGGTCTTCAGATGCCAGAGTTTTATCCAGTTGGTCGAAAAGCCAGCCTTGGCTAGATAAATTAACTTGTTCAGCCGAATGGAGGTTACGATAAAAATCGCGACATTCGCGAAGAATATTTTTATTGGAAATCACGGTTGAATTGTTGGCACGTAACTCTGAAATTGAGTCGCGTGTTTGTCGCTGATTTTCAAGCTGGTAGAAATACTTGGTCGGTTTTTCCCCCAGCTCTATCCACTGTTTTTTACTGCGAATGATGGCGTTTTTAGGAGATCTTTGATCTCAGCCAAACGTGTGTGATCATCTGTTGTATTTAAATTTACCACGAGACAGGATGTTGCCAAACTCGCTTTAAAGATTAAATTTCTCACGCTTACGCTCACGGCATCGGTAGTAGGGGGTGGCCGGCAGTTTCTGGAGAAGGGTCGCACGGAGATTCATTTTTTTGTTTTGTAGTGCAAATTAGAGCCTTTGTTATTTAAACGTCACTGGGATTACAAAATTTAAATAAGAAAGGAAAAACGAGATGAGTTCTGGTAGTTGTAGTCAAATGACGCTATCGTGCAAATGGCCTATTGTGGTTACAGGGGGAGTGTCGTTGCTGGTTGCTGTAGTGGGGGCTGGGGGGCCTCTGGTGCCCCCCCCCCCTCCGGGCGCTGGAGCTTCGGGGAGTCTTTAACAACGTGCTCGGAAGACTGGCACCGGTGGCATAGTATTGGCTGGCCTGTGTACTTTAAAAATACCTCGAGCCCTTGAGTGACTAATTTGCGTTGCACTGCCTTTTGTAAACGTGTGAATTCTACGACACGGATGCCGTTCTCGATGTGCGTGTAGCCCGTGGCTTTGAAGCAAAGCCGGCGGACTGCTCGCGCTTTGAGGTCGCCGTATTGTTCCACGAGTTGTAGCAGGTTTTCATCGGGGAATTCAACGGGAACGAAGCATGACACGTGTAGTGCTTTTTGCCCTAAAAGGCGTAAAGGGATAACGTGGCTTTCGCAGTCAAAGCCCGATGCCGCCAACCGCGTGGCCGATTCTGTAGATCGGAGGTTGATGTCGAAGCACTTTCCTCCGTAGAGGGGTACGATCGAAACGATTTCTTCCTTAAAGTTCGGTAACGACTGCGCTATACTGAGCGAGTCAAGATCCAGGTTTTCCTCCGCTATCAAGCAGACAGTAAGTTCTAGTGTGGGCGAACAGCTGGTGTGCGGGACGCGCGGCCATCTCCACGTAACGCGAGGGCGAGAAAACTCGTGAGACCAAAACCAAAACAACAAAATTGAAAAGCACGCACTCACCAAAGCGAAGACAGATAGTCACCAGACGCTTTCTTGCTTGTGGTGAAAAAACGGCACCAAATCTTGTGAAAAAAGCTCTCCTTAGTCGTTGAAGTTGAGGACTATTCTGGCTTTTGGTCTTGAAAAAGTGGAGCACTGATGCAAAAAAAACATAATAATAATAATAATAATAATAATAATAACAATAATAATAAAAAAACAATAAAAACTTTATTCACAATTTAAAAATATCTTAATTACAAAAGATAAAAATAGAAATAATTGATAATAAAAATTCAAAATTCTATAAAATTACAAATTCCATGATGCAGAGATATTTAAAAAATTATAAAATTATATAATAATAATAATAATATCATATCTAATATCAATATCATATATTAATATAATTAATATATTAATATATAATAATATCATATCATATATTATATAATAAAATCATATTATAATAATAATAATAATAATAATAATAATAATAATAATGAAAAGGCCCAGCCTATAACATTTTCTAAACACGTCTATTGTATAACCAAATAATAGGACCCCATTTTAGTCACTAGCGTGAAAATGTAAATAACTTCTGTAAAAATGCAAGGACCACTAGAACAAACAGTAGCAAAATATAGCTGGACCGTTACTTGTTTTTTAGCCTATCGTGTGCCAGCAATTTATTTTAGCCCATTTTAAATATTGTAACCGTTTGTTTCCATCTTCACTAAGCTTTCCTAGCCCCTGATGAAGGTTAGTTTTGTCTAACCGAAATATCGGGCATATCTTATTAAAAGAAATCTGTCTGATCAGCCTTGCATGTTAAAGTTGTTTGTTTTTTGAAAATGTAAACTACGCCCATTTCGTGAACATAAATTTCTATTGGCTGATTTGCATCATGTGATGTTTTCATGTACGTATTTTAAGTAGACTTATTCTAAAGGTGCGCTACAACGGCATCTTTACCATATTCACTATCAATTCTTCTATTTTGTTTTTATTAACCTCACGTTCTAACGCTTTAACGAGATGGCTTTAAGAGCCCTTTGATTATAGCTGGAATGATGTCGGTTGTATTTACAAAATCCTGTAAGTTGTTTGATATCAGCCAGTAATCTAAACGACACAAAATTGGTGGAGATTTTTGGGTCCAAGTCTAACTTCTAGATTGTGGATTTTTAATACTCCAAACGTCGACAAGGTCTAATTCCTTTTGTAAACATTCAATATTGTCTATAACCATATTTCTAGGTACCATAACGCCACCTTTCATACCCAGCTTAGGGTCAAGAGGAAAGTTAAAATCACCTCCAATGATTATATTTTCTTCCCAATCTAAGTCTTCACAAAACGAAAACAGTGCATTTCTATGAAAACTGCACACAACGCACGCTTTGGGCCGTGCGGAGCAACTTTTGGCAGCCTCTCACTTTTGAGCACACCAGATTTCAAAATAGTCGTACTGGCCTCAAATCATCGCTAAAAAGCGAACACAGTGCATTTCTATGAAAAGTGGCGCGGACAACGATTGGGAAAAATCTCACTTTTGAGCACACCGGATCTGAAAATCATCCTGCTGGCCTCAAATCAACGCCAAATCTGGAAAACAGTGGCATCTCTAAGAAAAGTGCACAAAACGCACATTTGGGGCCGTACGGAGCAAGTTTTGGCAAACTCTCACTTTTGAGCACATTAGATCTCAAAATCGTTATACTGGTCTCCAATAATCGCCAAAAAGCGAAAAAAATGAATTTCTATGAAAAGTGCACAAAACGTACGTTTGGGGCGGTGCGGAGCAAGTTTTGGCAAAATCTCACTGTTGAGCACACCAGATCTCAAAATCGTCGTACTGGCCTCAAATCATCGCCAAAAAGCGGAAACAGTGCATTTCTATGAAAACTGCACAAAACGCAGGTTTGGGGTCGTGCGGAGCAAGTTTTGGCAAAATCTCACTTTTGAGCTCAACAGATCTCAAAATCGTGGTACTGGTCTAAAATCATCGCCAAAAAGCGAAAACAGGGCATTATTATGAAAACTGGACAAAACGCGCGTTTGGGCCGCGCGGAGCAAGTTTTGGCAAAATATCACTTTAGAGCACACCGGATCTCAAAATCATCGTACTGGCGTCAAATCATCGCCAAAAAGCGAAAACAGTGCATTTCTATGAAAAGTGCACAAAACGCAAGTTTAGGGCCATGCGGAGCAAGTTTTGCCAATGGCAAATCGGCAAAACAGTGCGATTTCTTACTGTGACAAGTCTGTCCTTTATGTAACCTAGAAAATCAATCTCTAAGACACATTTTAATTACTTGCAGTGTATCCTCGTCGTTTTGGAATTTTTTTTCTAACTGGTGGCGAGAAAAATTTAATGAAAAACTGACTTTATCTGAAAATACTGTTTTATACTGTTGGCACAAAGAGTCAAACAAAACGATCGTTTGGGGCCGTGCACAGCACGTTTTGGCAAAATCTCACTTTTGAGCACACCAGATCTGAAAATCGTCGTTCTGACCTCAAATCACCACCAAATCTGGAAAACAGTGGTATTTCTATGAAAAGTGCACAAAACGCACGTTTGGAGCCGTGCGGAGAAAGTTTTGGCAAATTCTCACTTTTGACAACAAGAGATGTGAAAATCATCGCACCTGCCTCAAATCATCGCCAAATCTGGAAAACAATGCGATTTTTATGAAAAGTGCACAAAACGCACGTTTGGGGCCGTGCGCAGCACGTTTTGGAAAAATCTCACTTTTGAGCACACCAGATCAGAAAATAGTCGTACCTGCCTCAAAACATCGCCAAATCTGGAAAACAATGCGATTTTTATGAAAAGTGCACAAAACGCACGTTTGGGGCCGTGCGGAGCAAGGTTTGACAAAATCTCACTTTTGAGCACACCAGATCTGAAAATCGTCGTTCTGGCCTCAAATCACCAGGAAATCTGGAAAACAGTGCGATTTCTATGAAAAGTGCACAAAACGCACGTTTGGGGCCGTGCGGAGCAAGGTTTGGCAAAATCACTTTGAGCAAGCACGTTTGGGGCCGTGCGGAGCAAGGTTTGGCAAAATCTCACTTTTGAGCACACCAGATCTGAAAATGGTCGTTCTGTCCTCAAATCACCACCAAATCTGGAAAACAGTGGTATTTCTATGAAAAGTGCACAAAACGCACGTTTGGGGTTGTGCGGAGGAAGTTTTGGCAAAATCTCACTTTTGAGCACACCTGATCTCAAAATCGTCGTACTGGCCTGAAATCATCGCCAACAAGGGAAAACAGTTTTATTTTTGGTGATTTTGGTAATTTTTTTTAGTAAGATGAGGTTTTGTTGCATTCATAAATAAGTCAACATAACCAGACATAAGGGCACCCAGGTGTTGCCAAGGATTTACAGTGTTGCAGTTGCAGTCGATCGACCAGATGAGATGTAATATAGGCAATTTTAAAGATTAAAATTATTATTATTATTTTTTTTTATGTTTTATTATTATTATTATCATTATTATTATTATTTTTATTGGTACTTCAATTACAAAGAACTACTTAAAAAGAAAAAAATATAATATTCTAAACAACTGCCATAACAGACATGCTTACAATTGTCAAGATTTCACAGATGCTGAATTATGTTGATAAAAGAGAAATTGACAGCTATTTACAGTACACCCTAAAATAAAACAAAAACACACACGAACATACACACAAAAGCATACACACGAACTTAATTAAAGAGGGGAAATGTCTTTTGGCCATTTTTCATAAAAGGTTTCTAGTTTATTATTCTTAGTGGAAATATATTTTTCAACTTGGTATTTAATTCTCACTTTAAATTTGAAACCTTCGATGTTTGGAAGTACCTGTTTCTTTCTGCAATCCCATAAATACAATTTACCAATTAATATCAGATAATTTATCAAGGGACATTTGGCATCGTTATTCCAATTATAACCTCTCGTAAACGCAACCCGTGAAATTCCTTTGTTATTGTTAAATAATACTGTTCAACATTCTACCACAACATATTTGAGTGCCGACAGTAAAAGAGAAAGTGACATAATGTTTCCTGTTCAGTCTTGCTGAAAGTAAATTTGTCATGCTGGAGATATCCAATTTTAAAACGTTTTGCATTGATATTAAGTGGGGAAGGCTGTAAGCAATTTTTAAGTCTTCGTCAGATAAGCCAAAATCATGTTTTAAATTCTTTGCATTACTAGGTAATTGTGCTTTATTTGATATTATTTAAGAATAATAGTCAAATCTCATTTCCCTTTATAAAATAAGTATTATCTGTAAAGGTAGTGTACTCTATTATTTTCAAAGAAGAAAGAATTGCGCGCCTAAGACCTGTCCATGTAAGAAAATTAGCTTTCTCAACTATGTTATTAATTACATTAAAGAATTCTATATTGTCGAGATTGAACAAGAGATCTTTAATGATACGTATCCCCGAGTCATAATAAGATTTATTCTTATATCTTTGTTATTCCAAATTATACAGAGCCGTTCTTTATTAGCTAAAAAGAGATTTCGAAATTCTAACCAAGATTCTAAAAGTTCTCTGTAGAAAACGGAGTTAATTGAAAGATCGTTCATTGCATAATTACATTTAAAAAGCAAAAGACCACCAACATTGCGTAGGAGATGTAACAAGTAGAATTTCCACGAACTTTCGTTATCGCTGAAAATACGTTTTAGCCAAGCTAATCGTACAGCTTTGACCAAGCTTTCTCAAACTCATTAATAATTCATGACGAGAACACAAATGAAAATCACTACCGTGAAGGAGGTTTTGAAATCGTTTCTTAATTTGCATAGATTTTGGCGATTTTATTCCTTCGTTTTCTCCGCATTTAACGATCAGTTTGAGAAGCTATATCAAACACTCGAAACAGTGTTTCATCAGATTTCCAAACACCTTGAAGTGGTTTAAAAAAACTCGGCTGCGCCTCGTTTTTCCAATCCACTTCTCGGTGTTTGGAAATCTGATGAAACACTGTTCCTCGTGTTTGATATATTACTTCAATATCTGTCATTTTAATGCCACCGTCTTCATAACTGTTTATTGAAGAGAGCCTTGTTACTTTATCCTTTCCATTCCATAAAAAGGAGAAAATCAAACTATTTACTTGTTTGATGATTTTACTTGGAGATGAAAGAACCGAAGATATAAAAACTAGTTTTGGAATAAGTAATGATTTGATTATAGTTACTTTACCATAAATGGACAGCCCTCTAGATGACCATATATTTGTCAGCTGCTTTATGCTAAAACCTTCTCTTGAAAGTTTTTTTCGTAAAATAATGATAGGTCATATGTAAAAAAGGTTCCTAAAGCTTTAATGGGTTCACTTGGCCATTTAATACCAAACGCTTTTTCGTCTTTTCTTTTAAGCGAACCAATCCACATTCCTTCTGTTTTAGAACTATTTATCTCCAACCCACACAAGTTCTTAAATACTTCTAGTTCTTCAAATAGCGTTTTTGCAGAATTTTCATCAGACAGGGTTGCTGTGGTATCGTCTGCGTATAGCAATAGCTTGGCTTCATAATTTCCTATTTTAATTCCTTTGATATCAACATTTTGACGAATGGAGAAAGCCAAGCTTTCAACAGCTAAGATAAAGAGGTAGGGGGACAAGGGATCACCCTGCCTCACACCACGTTCTAAAGTAAAATAGTCTGATGCCATTCCATTATTTATTACACAGCTTTGAATATTTGTATAAAACATTTTGACCCAATTTATAAAATTGGGGCCAAAAGTAAAGGCCTCAAGGCAACTGAAAAGATAATGCCATTCTAACGAGTAGAAAGCTTTTTTAAATTCAATGAAAATCAAGATACCTGGAATATTCTTACTGTCTGTAAATTCCATTATATCGAAAATTGATCGAATAATCTCACCAATATAGCGATCTTAAACATATCCTGTTTGATTATGATGTATGATATTCGGTAAAACTTTCTTTAATCTTAAAGCAATCACTTTTGAAATTATTTTTGCATCCACGTTGATAAGAGAGATTGGTCTCCAATTTTCAATGAGAGTTCGATCTTTATGTTGCTTTTCTATAAGAGTTATAATTGCTTTTCTTTGAGAGCTAAACATTTCGCCGTGGTTGAAACACTCCCTCACACATTACATAAATGGATCACAAATTAATTCCCAGTTCATTTAACATATCTGAGAACAACACTAGCACTATTTACATAATACTTTACCCCATTTACATCAAATATTTTCCACATAAGAATAACATGTCCGACTGGGTGCCCTTGCTTCGGTTTTCAGTATCTACGCGATGTTTGTTTCATTTAAAAATTGCAGTTTTAATTATTTCTCTGGAGGGAGATGGGCAGTGTTTTAAAGTGGCCCATTTCTTCTTAAAAGAAGTTATATTATTGTGGTCAAGAGCTATTTGTTTTTCAATTTCCATGAAGTTCATAGTAGATTGTATGTATACCTGTAGCTTAGGCAGGGTGTTTCTTAGTCTGCAAGTGTATATATAGTGTCTAGCAATGAGAAGAAAGTAATGAAGCAGTGAGTTTGATATACTATCAATAAAACCAAGGCAAAAGGCAGGAGAGAAGGAGATTACTTTTTTGGGAAATCCAATTGAAAGCGCTTTTCCAGAAAGTCTGGGTATATGTGCAGTTCCAAAACAAATGGATAAGACTTTCGGTGCAATCTCCACAAAAAGAACAAGAGTCTACCTCTTTTAGGCCTATTTTACGAAGAAAGTCGTTTGTAGTTATCCGTCTGTGTAAAAATTTAAATTGAAAAACTCTCAGTTTTGTTTCTGTTGTACATAAAAAAGGGCAAACGATAGGTTTTTTTCCCAATTCACCTCCACATTTCCAATTATATCGTCTTCAGAAAGCCATGTTTCTTGGCTTTTTACCGGGGTAGAGGCTTTTTTTCAATAATACATTTGTAGAAGGTCTTGCAAACATTGGATGATGATAGTAGATTTTCAGCAGTATCTTTTATCAGAGTAGGGTTGTTTAGGTTTGGAGAACACTTTTTTCTGAATTGTTTCAATGCTGACACTACCTTGTAAAACTCTAGGTAGTGAGTCTTAATATTGTATTTAGCGGTAAAAGTATTGTAGGTTATGAAATTCTGCTCTGCATTGAGTAAGTCCTTAATTTCCTTTACTCCTGCATTAAACCACGATTTATAGAAGAACGGTCTATTCTCGATTATTATTAAGGAGTTATGTCAGATCTTGGTGGAAATTAAATCTAAGTTCTCGTCCCTGTAATTTAAAGTGCTCCAATATTCTACAATCTCAATCAAGAATGGGTCTGTCAGATTGAGCAGTGGAACATCTTGCCGTTTTAGGTTGCTGGAAAATACTAATTTGCCCCGTACCTTTCGAGGTAGTAATTAAAAAAAGACTTCCATTTCGTCTGATTATCATCATCGAGATAATCTTTTACACATTTCATTTTCAAGGATTGATTAAAGCTTTGAATGTCTATCATTTTTAGCCCTCCCTTATTATAGTCGTTAATCATTTCTGTCCTTTTGATTTTGTCACTTTTGCCATCCCAAAGAAAGTCGTATAACAGAGAGTTGATTTCCTTAATAACATCTCGATTTGCGATACAGCGAGGGATTTTAGGATTGCAATTTTACCCAGGAGAGACAGTCTTCTTGCTGACCAGCTGCTTATTTTTTTTGTATTTTAATGATATTTATCATACAATACAATACAATTTTTTGACAGTAGAATTATTCGCAATACAATACAATACACTTTTAAATACAATTTAAAATACAATACAAGAAAGACACAAGAAAAAAAATAAATAACCCTATAATAGACTCTATAAAATAAAGGACGAAAAAGGGAACAAGGAACAAAAAAAGTATTTGGTATTAACGTTCTTTTGTTTAAAGTAAAAGCATAATATACTTATGTAATTTGGCTGCCAGCTTGAGTCTTCAGTACATATTTCTTCCACTTAGCGTCGTGAACTGATCGCTTGCCTTTTGAGTCAGCAACGACTGTTTCAATATGATATGTTAGAGCCACTTTAGAAAGGTAAATGTTTAAGGAAGGAACACAGTCTTTATTTCGACAGGAGTAAATATGCTGTTTTGCCAAAATTATTAGATGGTTGAGCAATAAATAATCTGTGCTTGTCTCCCAAATTCCAAAAATTTTGTCAATATCTGAGAGCGTATCCAGCTTAATTTTAATGTTATTACAAAACAGGATAAAATCTTGCCAAAATATTCTAGTAAAATCACAGTTTATAAATAAATGTTCAAGGGATTCATTTTCTTTTTTACAAAATGTACACAACGGACAGGGAACCAAGCCAATTTTATGAAGAAACATATTTGTCGCGAAGTACCTATGTAACACTCTAAATTGGAACTCCCGTGATTTCGAATCAATAGCAACTTTGAAAGGCAGCTGATAGATCTCCTTCCATTGCAGTGAATCCTCATATTTTTCCGTATATCTTATCTGTGCAGGTGGCATGACTTCAAACTTTGAACGTACTTCTTTATAGATGATTCTAGATGACAGTTTATCGAGTAATACACTTTGACCATTTAAATCTAAACAAACCCTCTTTGAAAACGTAAAATCCGTCTTTTCATAATTACCACAAGTCTTAACATGATGTCGCCATGAAGCAGGAAGCGCATCAATAAGTGCCATTAATTGAAATTTTTCTATACCAGTAAATATTGTTCTTGTTAAAATCTGAAAAGTCGTAACCGGCCCTTCTTCGGCTACAAGATCGCCAAGAGTAATTATTCCTTTTCTAAACAACGACTCATAGAAGACAGACTTTCCTTCAATACAAATCAACTTATTGTTCCAAATTACTGTGTCATGTATGATTTTACAAGGTGCCTGTTCCGTTAGCTTACCTGCCGTCGAAATCTCTGCGAAACAACGGAAACATTCTTCATAAAACTTGGGAAGATTGACGGGAAGTTTTTTAAGATCAAACGCACAACATAAAATGAAATTACGCCCGACGTCCTTTAGGTAATGTGAAAGTATGATCTTCCAATTACTCTGCTGTTTAGTTTCAGCGAATTTCGCGCAGCACATGATTCTTTGCGCCTTAATAATCGAAGCTAAATGCGGTGCTTTTAATCCGCCCTTGTCAATTTCGCATATAAGAGATAGACGCTTGACCTTGTCTTTCCCCTTCCAAATAAATTGGTAAATTAACCTGTCAACCTCCACCATCACATCTTTATCCAAGCGAACTGAACAGGCTCGATACATAAATACAGCAATAACAAACGTCTTTACAATTTGGATCCTTCCTAAGATAGTTAAATCCCTCCATCTCCACAATTGTAACTTTTGCTTGATAGACTTTAGAACTTCATCAAAGAATAATTTCTTTCTTAAACTATCATTGTAGGTGAAATAAATGCCTAAAATCTTGAGTACGTTTTTTAAACATATGTTTTTAGAGGAAATAAAATTCTACCTCACTGTCACGTGACCAGAGATTCCATGAGATATGCGCTGCGCATGTACCGATCACTTGATGCGTTGAATTCATGGTCGCCGGTCGCCTTTCGTAAGTGTCTGCTTTCCTCGTTCTGTTTTCATGCTTTTGAATTTAGTTTGTGTTTTTCCTAACTGACACTGTGTTGTGTTTCGTATCTGTGCTAGGGGAGCCAACATTTCGCTGGAATTCTGTTCCAAATGAACGAGGGAAGTTCAAGTTCACACGTGCTCGTAGAGCACAAACAACATACTGCGGGTGAGCTCGAAGAGCCGCCACATGCTCTGAATGACAGAGCAAAGTCGAAGTTGCCGAAGTCTAAAGTGCCTGGCCAGGAAATAAAGCGGAAAGATCTAGTCAAAATAATTTCTGTCGAAGAAAACCAGTCGCTTGACGTCGTCAAGTCGTTAAACAGATGCGCTTTCGTCTAACTTTGAGGCTCTCACTCAAGCATGACTACTAGTTTTGAAAGGCTAGGAGACAATTACAATACAATACAATAACATTTATTTCACCTTGAATTTAAAATAGCAAAATTGCTAATGTCTTCGAGAAAATAAATAAAAGAAATTTGAAATTTGAATGCTATGAATGACAATCTTTTGTCTTTCGCTCAATACTCTGGAGACGAGGTGCCAGAACATGTATCTGAACAATCAAATGAAGTTAACGAAGTTAACAATGTTGATGATGGCTCCGAGGAGCCTCCAAACAAAAAGCAAAAAGCTGACGGGTCGGTTACGGAGCAAGAACGGCCTAGCTCAGCTCCGAAAAACAAATTTCTTACTAGTCTTGAGAAGAAGGCGAATACTCAGGAAGTTACAGGCCCGAAAATTAATGACTCCTTGGCTACTCACGTATTAGCGGCAAAAGCCTGAAGAGGAAAATGACAAAAGCTTATTTCAGAAAATTCTCAGACCAGAGAATTGCCCAGGCTTGTCAAAGATAAGAGTTAATCAAGTTGTCTCGGCTGAAGCTCGAACATGTGACGTGAGAATGCAACGCGTTCAGAATGCGTTGATCAAAGGAACTACTAGCGTAGCTTTAATAGCAGATCTTATTCTGAAGAGCTCCGAAGACAAGGCCAACATTAACACGGAGGCTTTGTTGGACAAAATATGGCAGCTGACTGAAGATTCCTTGCTCTGTTTAGGAGCAGCCAAATGGGACAATTTTTTTTTAATTTTTTTTAAATAGGTACTAGTGAGCGGCACACAGCAACGAATCTTGTTAACTGTTTTTATTATCCGACCGGTTTCGTGTGATGACTACACACTTCGTCAGGGAGTAAACAAGATAGTATGAGGAACTTATTTTATACCTTAACTTTACAGTACAAATCACGTTCCGTATAGGGTGTGAACAACAAAAACACCCACAAGCAATACGTGCAGGATGTTACGAGAATCCTGCTGGTGTAATGCATAATTTTTGGGGCTCACGGATTTAACGTTAAATCCGTGAGCCCCAAAAACATATTACTTACATAAATGTGCTAACGTGTTAGTAGATTTGTAACTAACAATTGAACTAAGGCTAGGTAGATACTTAACAATAACTTTTTTGATTCCGACGTGGCTGCAATTAAATGAGGTTTTAAATACTACACTTCTGCGTCTAGATAACCTGTTAGGCTTAGAGAACCATTTCTTTCTATTGCAATAGTTAATTTCCCTGAAAACGGGTAACAGAAACTTAGCAGGATATCCCCTAAGACGTAAACGCTTCCAGAATAGCAAACGGGTCTCATTAAATGAGTGAAATGTAGAGCTATTTCTGGCATAACGCATAAGTTCGCCTTTAATAAAAGCCTTTTTGTTGCTAGCGGGGTGAAATGACTCATATGGTACATATAAATACTTATTAAGCGGTTTCTGAAAGGTAGAGTATTGTAGCGTTTTACAGGCGGAATCTTTAAATAGTAGTAAGTCTAGAAATGAAATCTGAGACTCGCTAATTTCGTAAGTTATCTTAATACGTTCGTCCTTAGTATTAATAGCATTGAGAAATTCTAGAAGATTTTCGTGAGGGCCATCCCAGATAACAAATATGTCATCTATGAAACGCTTGTAGAGAGGGAGATACCGAGAATACTTCTCAATAATGTCTCTCTCGTGATAATACATAAAAGCGTTTGCAGCTGTAACAGCGAAAGGGGTTCCCATAGCAATACCAAATGTTTTTTTTAAATAGGTACTAGTGAGCGGCACACAGCAACGAATCTTGTTAACTGTTTTTATTATCCGACCGGTTTCGTGTGATGACTACACACTTCGTCAGGGATTAAACAAGATAGTATGAGGAACTTATTTTATACCTTAACTTTACAGTACAAATCACGTTCCGTATAGGGTGTGAACAACAAAAACACCCACAAGCAATACGTGAATACGAGAATCCTGCTGGTGTAATGCATAATTTTGGGGCTCACGGATTTAACGTTAAATCCGTGAGCCCCAAAATTATGCATTACACCAGCAGGATTCTCGTAACATCCTGCACGTATTGCTTGTGGGTGTTTTTGTTGTTCACACCCTATACGGAACGTGATTTGTACTGTAAAGTTAAGGTATAAAATAAGTTCCTCATACTATCTTGTTTAATCCCTGACGAAGTGTGTAGTCATCACACGAAACCGGTCGGATAATAATCAAAGGGCTCTTAAAGCCATCTCGTTAATGCGAGAGAATGTAAGGTTAATAAACAACAACAACAACAACAACAACAACAACAACAACAAGAATTGGAAAAGTTGGGTGCCTTTGATAGGTAAATGTAGTAAAGACGTGATAGGTAATATGTGTAAAGCTGCTAAATGGTTTATTGAAGTTGAAAGATTGAAAATACCTGTAGGTCTAATCGTAGAGTTAGACATTGCAGTCATAGAGGACTTAAGGGCTCTTTTAGGAGCCACCAAATCAATAAAAGTCATGAGCAACAAAATAATCACGAGTATGAATATAAATAATTTTCATGTTAATTTAGCGTATTTGTTCAAAATAGTCTTCATTTTACAGCTGAGGGGAAACTTCAACTTGATAATATTAAGCGAATGAGCCGAGGCCAATTTGGTTGCTACGGGGGAAAATTATGAGGAGGGATGGGGGTGGCAAAACTACTTAGATTCAATCTATCTTTAGAGAGCCCTTTTACTTAGTTAATTTTCTATGTTTTGTATCAGTCACAGTATTTTAGTAGCAATGACTTGTATGGCATTACAATGGCGATTTTCTTATCAATCGAAATTTGGGAAAGATGTTCGAAGGTTAAAAAATATTTACTATCTTTATTTATTGACATTTAAACAAAACTAAAACATATTGCAACGATTTTCATTTGGGATTAAAATTGATTTACTAGCAATGTTTTTAAACAGCCAATTTATATGTGCAGTGTATATGTGGATGTATGAGACAAAACAAGAACTTTGTGCATGTGAATAAGTTCAGTAAAAAGACTTCAGTAAAAAAGGAATGTTTTATCTAAATACTTCACTATGGTAGACTATTGTAAAAAAGGCAAATGAAAATATTTTACTTGTCGCTTTTTCCGTCAACTAAAAAATTGTGTACCTTCGGGCAGAATGGTGACTCTTGTAGGAATAGAGCTGGTGATTAGGATTTCGTTTCCTTTTATAGCGGAAGCTGTTTTCAAAACATCTCGGCTTAAAGAAGCCTTGGTAAAAACGACAAGCGACCTGGCCCCGAAAATTGCCGACATGAGACGTTCTGAACAGCGAGAAGCGGCTCGATTCCGCTTCAAAAATACGACAAATTACGACAGCGACTTTAGAAGGTTGTGCAATTTACCAATAATAAAAATTAAACATTATTGACCATATCGTTCATATCAACACCCGAAGGCCAACGGTCTGTTTTAATGATCAATTTGTTATTGAAACGACTACCAACCTCGTTCCCAAGGCCCCTATCTTCCTCTCTCTTGGATCGGAGGTGCAGTTAGAGTACACCCTAGACTCCCGGTATACACATACATATCCGTGACCTTTGATTTTTGATTTTTTGGCGCAAGCTTAATAATTTTCCTTCGAGCATTTTTATTTTAAAAAGAGACTTTACTTTTGATCTTGATGAAAAATTGCACTTTATCAAATAAAGACAAATAAGTGACAGGTCACGCGTGTGGTTTCCGTTCGAATTACACGCACCGGCTCCCCCGACGGTGTCAATTTGCGCGAGGGCAAAAGTAACGACCCTCCCCTCGGGTGAATGTCATTTTGTCTCTGTGACGCGGTCGCTAAGCTTTAGTATTCCAATTTCGTGGTACAGCCGTTTGGATCGCGGACAATGGCGAAGCGAAGATGGCCAGAATCGCTCCAAAACGGAGCCCTTTTAGAGCCCGTGAAAGGGAATTTGGAAGCTAGCACGAATCGCACGGATAGACATTTAACCTGCGGCCTCACTGGTGGCAATTCGGGGAGCTTGAGTTGAATTGTTTAGAAATTATTGGCTTTCGCGTGGCGAGGGTTCGCTCAGAGGTCTCCAGCCTTCCCTTCTTTTGTAGTGGATAGTGGGGCGAGTGACAAAAGTTGTAAAAATGCATTTAAACCGGTCAGGATACATCAAGAGACAATAAAGTAAAGGTGAGAAGACTTTAGTGTATAATATTTTCGATTTTTCTATCGCTTATCAATTCCGTGACAAATCGTATTATTACCTAGTATATTTCATTACTGTGTACTGGATATCACGATTGGTCTGCCTGTGGGATCATCCAATTTAAATCTTTGATGTGTGCCACAACGCATCGGATAAATGTTTACGCTTATCCGCGTTTGTAGATCTTTATATATAAGATATAAACATCTAAGAATTTTACGGAGATTTTAAAGAAGAAAAGAACTGATCCATGACCTATGGTCGCTACAATGTCTGTCATTGATCGATCAGAGTCCGTTCACGCATATTCATTGCTATTTTAAGACTTAAATTCAGTCAGGAAGTCAGGACAAAAAGTGCATATCCTTAGAATTCCTCTATTCCTCAAAGAAAGAATTGAGCAAATATTTATTTTTCCAACTTTAATTTTATTTTTAAGATTCGCTCTCTCCCGTTCTTTCTAATCTTCCGGAAACCGGACATTCCACAATGATAAAAAGGAAACTTTATTACGAAAGCTGTCAAAGCCAGATAAACACTGAAAAGCAATTTTCACTACTTTTTACTTCAACTGAGTCTCAAGCTGTCGCAGTGCTATATTTTTCTGACTTTTCTGTCTTTTCTTGTGATCTTCACCGGAAATGTTTCTGTCTTTCCTGCACGCCACAACCGTGGATCCGGAAAAAAGGTGAAAAAACGTTTATCAAATGTTTTTTACTTGAGTAGTATTGGCACTCAAATAATAGGGCCATTTATACGACAGAAAATAAGACGCGTCTTATCTAAGACGCGACTTAAATAAGACGCGAACCGATCGTATAAACAGTACAAAATAAGCATTCGTGTCTTATTTTAGACGCGACTTATCTTAAGTTCTTATTTTGTCCGCGTCTTAAATAAGACGTGAACTTCCTCGTATAAATGCTTTCGTGTCCTAAATAAGACGTGAACAACAAGTGCGCCGTATCAAAATAAGACGCGAACCATTTATACGTGATCTTCGCGTCTTATGTTGGACGCAAACGTATAAATGGTACACTTCGCATCTTATTTAAGTCGCGTCTTAGATAAGACGCGTCTTATTTTCTCCCGTATAAATGGCACTAATATCTTCTCAGTTAAGTCCGTAATAATGCCAATGTATGTCTTGAATCGAAACGCTGAAATCGTTTATAAAATGGTTGTTAAAATGCTTGCTTTGTCATTCAATTCAGAACAACAAACTTTTACTTGTACACGAATAGAACTGTAGAAAGAATTGCAGCAAACAATAACTTCTACATTTGCACAATTAGTTTGTTCAGCAAAATCACGAGATCCCTTGCATACTATTGCATAATCAAAGCGCAATTTTTATCACCGTCAATACATTCCACCATGTACCTAAATCTAATAATGGCAATGATTTCGTTCGCGTGATCGGTAGTTCATCATATGATAACATACTATGAGAACTCAAAGCCATTCATTTCATAAATTGAACTTAGTAATTATTGTTTTTGCTCCCTTGCCATTTAACTTCCTCAGAACGTCTCCATTCATTTTAAAAATACACCGTGAAATTTTCAGTCAAACTGCGTTTCCCAAGAACATTTGACCTTTTTTACCCTTCTAAATGAGCACTAATGGCTTTACGACATATGATTGACAACAAAAACACAAATTTCTTGAACCTTTGAAGATCAATGCCGTCTCGGACACATCCACGTAAAAACAAATTTGAAAGATTGATATGTAACGCTATATATCAAAACTTAAAAAAAAATTATGACATGCCAATTCCCTAGGGAAATTAACATAGGTCCGGGAGTACTCCCCAAAAATTTTAGTGGCGGTGTATCCGATAAAATCCTAACCACTTCTTGATATTTTCTTCGTATTGGCACTCAAATAATATCTTCTCAATTAAGTCCGTAATAATAAGTTCCAATGTCTGTCTTGAATTGAAACGCTCAGATCGCTTATAAAATGGTTGTTAAAATGCTTGCTTTGTCAACAACAAAATTTTACTTGTATACGAATAGAACTGTAGAGAGAATTGCAGCAAACAAGAAATAGTTTGACGAAGTCTGCAAAATCACGAGGTCCCTTGCATACTATTGCATAATCAAAGCGCAATTTTTATCACCGTCAATACATTCTACCATGTACCTAAATCTATTAATGGCAATGATTTGAAATTTGAAAGATTATTGATACCGTAGGTAACGTGAGATATCGAAACTAAATAAGAACTGTAATACCTTTGTGGTGACGTAGCGTGAGATAATTATGACAAGTTCATGACATCCCAATACCCTAGGGAAATTAACAATAGGTCCGGGGGTGCTCCTCAAAAAACGCAAAGTTCATGCTATTTTGCTCTGCCATATCGCTCATATTAAAACACAAACTTTTCTGTCCCATTTAACTTTCTTAAAACGTCTCCATTCGTAAAAATACACCGTGAAATTCTCAAACTGCGTTTCCCAAGAAAACGCATCCCTTCTAAAGCAGCTTCAATGGCTTTACGACAAATGATTGAAACTGATAGGTAACGTGAGATATCGAAACTTAAAGAAGGACTTAATACCTTTGCGGTAATGTAATGTGAGATATGACAAGTTCATCACAAGTTCTGACATCCCAATACCCTTGGGAAATTAACAATAGGTCCGGGGGTGCTCCCCAAAAATTTTAGTGGCAGTATGTGACGCCTTTCTTGAAATCCTAACCGGTTTAACCAACCATATCCTCAATGCCCTAATATAGCTTCTATAAAGAAGGGACAAGAAACCCCCCCGGACAAAAGTCCACAAAATTTTGTTAACAACTTTTGTCCCTTTTCGTACTCGACTCCGAAATCTCGCTTAATGCGCATGCGCATTAACGAGATAAAAACAGTTAACAAGATTCGTTGCTGTGTGCCGCTCACTAGTACCTATTGAAAAAAAATTCGATATATTTTGAAAGGCCCTTTTTATAATACTTAAATGGCAGTTTTCCCTACCTTTTTTATGCTTCAACGGCGTGTTTTCGCTACCCTTTCCTATTCTTCGTGAAATCCCTACCCTTTCATATACTTCAACTCGTAAAATCCCGACCCTTTCATATACCTCCAGCCTCAAAAAGGTACCCCTTTCGGGCGGAGCATCCCCGTATAGCCCATTATAGGGAGTACCCCCCCCCCGGGAGAAATTAGTTCAGAGACGCCGGGAGGCATTAAAGCCTCAAATATCTAAAGGTTATGCTCATTTGTATGCTTAGAAAGTCAAGTTCACTGACTCATTGTTTGGAGATGATGTCACCAAACAAATCAAAGATATCACAGATGACAATAAAGTCACCCATAAACTGTTGGATAAAAACAAATCTTGGCCCAGATCTGCTCCCATGAACAGAGGCTCTTTCAGGGGTCGTGCTGCTTTTCAGGGAGCACCCAGGAATTGATTCATAGACCTCAGGTAAACAATACTCTGTTTAAGCCTTTACTAACAAAAGTCGCTGGTGGAATTCGGCACTTTGTTAAGGCTTGGGAGCTTTTGACTTCAGATAATGTCATTTTAGATATGGGCAAAGGTTGCCATATGACATTCGCACATGATCGTTTTCCTTCTCAGTATAGGCCTCCACGGCCATTTAAATTTACTGACTGGGAGTCCAGTCTTATGGATCAGGAGATTAACAAATTGCTTCAGAAGGGTGCTATTGAGGAGGCTGTTTAATAGTTCTTGTGGCAAATGTTTGTCCAATGTTTTCCTCAGGCCTAAAAAAGGATGGAAGTTTTAGAATGATTCTTAACCTCAAAAACTTAAATTTACATGTGGAATATAATATATTCAAGATGGACACCCTGCAGTCCATACTGAAATTGGTCACTCCTGGTTGTTATATGGCAACAATTGATCTGAAAGACGCATATTACACAGTTCCTATAGCACAGGAACATAGGAAACATCTTCGTTTCTGTTGCAAAGACAAGTTGTACCAATATACTTGTTTCCCTTATGGGCTTTCGTCAGCCCCACATCCATTCACCAAGTTGATGAAACTGTGTTATGCACATGTACAGTTGCAAAAGCATATTGTGTCTGGTTACATTAATGATACATACCTTCAGCAACAGTTTTTCAATGACACCCTTAATTTTCTTCATGCTAGTAAGGAGTGTTTAGTAGTTTGGGTTTGTTGATACACCCTTAAAAGTCTATGGTCATGCCAACTCAGATAGCTATTGTTCTGGGCTTCATTATAAATTCTATTGAAATGACCGTCTCTCTGATGCCTGATATGAGAGCAAAGTTGTTAGAGCTTTGTCGCAGTACTATGCGGTGTAACCAGATCACAATACGACATCTTGCTAGACTTACTGGAAAGTTGGTATCCAGTTTCCTGGGGTGCTTTATGGGCCTCTCTTCTATCGCAATTTAGAAATGGCCAAAACAGAATCACTCCGATTAAATAGAGGTAATTATGAATCAACCATGCTCCTTTCTGATGACATGAAATTAGACTTGCAGTGGTGGGTCGATAACCTGGAAACCTCTAGTTATCCAATTTCTCACCACAATCCAGATATAGTGATGGATACCGATGCTTCTCTTATTGGTTGGGGGGCTGTTTGTTGTGCAACTGTGACACAGGGTCGTTTTATGCCTTCGGACATTGCTTATACTGAAGGAAATATTAATGCACTTGAACTTTTAGAAATTAAATATGCTCTCCAAGCCTTTGCCTCCCTTATTGAGAATAGGCATGTATTGGTGCGTTGTGATAACACAACAGCAGTATCTTACATCTCCAATATGGGGGTACTCACTCGAGATGATGTAACTCCATTGCCAAAGAAGTATGGTTATGGTGCATATCAAAAAACACACACACACACACACACACACACACACACACAAAAAAAAAAATATGTTTGGGTAACCATCACTCATATTCCTGGTAAATTAAATACAGGGGCAGACTTTAGTTCAAGAACCTTTAATGATAGAACTGAGTGCTCACTAGTTCCCAGTCGTTTTGAACTAATCACAAAGAGACTGGGACACGCTGAGGTTGATCTGTTTGCCTCTAATTCCAATACTAAAGTTGCTCGTTATTATTCATGGAAGCCTGATCCAGGAGCTATTCATGTGGAGGCCTTTACTATCAGCTGGTATGGGTCATTGTCTTATTGCTTTCCGCCTTTCAGTTTGCTTGGCAGATGTCTGCAGAAGATTGTTATGGATAAAGCAGAATGCATTGTTATAATACTGGTCTGGCCAACACAACCCTACTATTTCAAAGCTATGGGAATGCTGATCAGTCTACCACTAGTTCTTCCCATTCAACCACATTTACTTCAGCTTCCACACAATCCTCAGTGTCAACACCCTCTGTTTCCAAGGCTTCAACTACTGGCTTGCAAGTTATCAGGAAATCCCTTGAGAGTAAAAACATTTCTGGACACTCTGCCGACATTATCCTCGCTTCATGGTGCTCAGGGACACGGAAACAATAACAAACCTATATCAACCAGTGGCCTATCTTCTGTCGTGAGAGGAAACTGGATTCAGTTCATCCCTCTGTAGCAGGTGTTATTCAATTTTTGACAACATTGTTTGAAAGAGATCTCAGTTATAGCTCACTGAATACTGCAAGAAGTGCACTATCTACTGTCATCACTGTTGATGGTGCGTCCATCGGCTGCCACCCTCTTGTAGTGCAGTTTCTGAAGGGTGTTTTTAATTTGCGTCCTCCAGTTCCTAGATATAATGAGGTGTGAGACATATCTATTGTGTTAAAATTCCTGAAAACATTGTCACCGGTAGCAACCTTAACTTTAAAGAACCCTACCCTCAAACTGGTTATGCTTCTCAGTTTGGTTATTGCGCAGAGAGGATAGACTTTACATTTGCTGGATATTACTCTCATGTCGCAGAATGACTCCACCTTTATGTTCACATTTAATAAACCTCTCAAACAGTCTAATCCAAGGAGACATGTAAAGCCTCTGGTTCTTAACGCCTATCCTCATGATGAAAGTTTGTGTGTATTTTCTAGTTTAAATGAGTATCTCCGGAGAACTGAGACTCTTCGCGCAGATGGTTCTCAACTTTTAATCAGCTTTCAAAAGCCTCACAAAGCTGTATCTCGAGATACAATAAGTAGATGGTTAAGGACTGTTATGCAAATGACAGGAATTGATTATATTTTTAATGCACATAGCACAAGGGCAGCTTCAGTGTCTGCTGCTCATAGGGCTCAGGTTCCTATTCAAGATATTCTTGACAGAGCCGGGTGGTCATCTGCTCAAACATTTGCCACTTATTATGACAAGAGAATTATAGACACTTCAGAGAATATTCTCATTTTGAGGAGGCTATCTTGAAGTTATGATGTAGTTTTTTGGTTTTGTGGAACTGTAATAAAAAGTTAAGATTGTCCTTTGGCAGTTATTTATCTGATGTGCCAATTTTGGCTTTGAAGTCTCATGGAATCTCTGGTCACGTGACAGTGAGGTAGAATTAAAAGTTGAACGACACTTACCTGGAAGTGGAAGTTCGATGATAATTCTACCGATATGGAGCGTGACCAAGAGATTACATGCCCGTCCCTCCCTACCCTATGGTGAAATAGAAGTTTTAGCTGTTATTCGATTTGTAGTTTTTTCAATTGGCACATCAGGCTTTGGAAGGTGATCGGTACATGCGCAGCGCATATCTCATGTAATCTCTTGGTCACGCTCCAGATCGGTAGAATTATCATCGAACTTCCACTTCCAGGTAAGTGTCGTTCAATTTTTAATTTACTTCTACGGCAGGACAATAATTACCTAAAAGCATACTTTCAGTTTTTTCATAATTTATTTCTAATCCTGAGCACTGACCAAATAAGTCAGCAGTTTGCAACAGAACCTCATGAGAATTAATATTTCTTAAAAAGGCCGTTAAGTCGTCAGCAAAATTTTCCAGTTTAATTTCTTCCTTATCAACTACAATTCCTTGAATGTGACAATTAGCACGGACGGAAATGGCAAACACTTCTAAACAGATAATAAACAAATACGCTGATAGAGGGTCACCTTGTCTGACACCTCTCTGTATTTGAAAAGGACCCGTCGAAAAGCCATTATTCATAACAGAACTTGAAATATTTCGGTAAAATGTTTCAACCCATCTAATAAAAGAAGGACCAAAATTAAAAGCTGAAAGTGTTCTAAACATAAAAATTCTATTAACCGAGTCAAAAGCTTTTTTAAAGTCAATAATAATAATAATCACTTTATTTAAGTGTCAAAGTATTTAGCGCGCGAGCACTAATTGGGGACACTACCATTGCTACCATTAAACCTTGAATATTGTTCCCTTCAATAAATTCTAAGATGTCTTCAATAGATCTAATCGCATCAAAGGCGGTCTTTCCTTTCAGATAAGCATTTTGGTTATGATGTATCACATCCGGTAGAACAGCCTTTAGTCTACTTGCAATTGCTTTTGAACCGATTTTCGCATCAACATTAATAAGTGAAATAGGTCTCCAATTCGAGATTTGTCTCTTATCTTTCCCTTTCTTTTCTAATAAGGTTATAATTGCTTGTTTTTGTGAGTTTGATAGTTCTCCGTATTCAAAAGCATAATTTAGACTTTCTACTAATAGTTAGGCTCGATTTCCGCCGCTTTCTCGCGTCCTGTCTCTGAGCCTCCCCGAGAAGAACGGCTGGACGCGTGGGCCACCGATTGTGTCTGTGACGTAAATTCAAAATTTAATTTATACATCGCTACTGATCACCGGATATGTCAAACACAAGTGATGTAGCGGCAGATCTTGTCAATATGTCACTCTATATGTAATGAGTGTGAAATACAGTGAGCTTCATCCACAGCAATAGGCCTTATCACGGTTTTTCCAAAATTTTATATGGGCCTGATAGCAAAAATCCATCGACACTGCAGGGAAAAGCATCTCAAAATTAGTAAAATGGCCGAGTTTAAAAGCGATATCTTTTAAAATAGTGGAGATATAGCTCCGCAAAGTCGGCAAATTTCACAGACGTTTGTATCACGCGGCCGATACAAACGTCTGTGAAATTTGCCGTCTTTGCGGAGCTATATCTCCACTATTTTAAAAGATATCGCTTTTAAACTCGGCCATTTTACTAATTTTGAGATGCTTTTCCCAGCAGAGTCGATGGATTTTTGCTATCAGGCCCTTAAAACTCGTCTCTTGCACAATATCGAAAATCATTGGTGCGGATTGGAAAATAAGGGACTTTCCTGATCCCGTAGGTTGAATAACGAATAAATCTTCGAGGTCAACCAGCTTTCCAGCGCTCTTCGTTGTAAAAACGTTGAGATTTTCAGGTTTAAATCTCTCTACAGCACGATCACACGTCAAATCAAACAACTCCTTCACATCCGTCATTTTAAAATTATGCTCTAGAAAAATAATTTATTCGCCTGCTCGATTTAAGCAGGCAAGCTTCTGATTGGAGGAAATTAACAATAACAAGTTTCGGGGGAGGAGCGCGGGCTCGTTTCCCGAACAGCGGCTGGTAGTCGAGCCTAACTAATAGTTCACCTTTCAACTCCCAAAATGTTTTATAAAATTCCACAGTGAGGCCATCGTTACCTGGTGACTTGTTTTCCTTAAAATAATTTAGACTTTCGTAACATTCATTTACTGTTAACTTCCCTTCACAAGTGGCTGCTCTGTCTGGTGAGAGTTTGGGAATTTAAGGATTTGGAAGGATCCAACTCATTCATAATTACCTTGGGATCAGAGCTTAACACCTCTTTAGTATATATTTTACGAATACAACTCTTGGCCTTTTTTTGAGATTCAAGAGTTAGGAAATATTTAGTATTTTTCTCACCCTTCTCGTACCAGGACGCCCTTGACCGAATTATCGCACCTATCGAAAGATAATCAAAATAAGAATCATACGTATTTTTGAGAGATTCTAGTTGTTCTATATTTTGTTTTGACGGATCCATAGCACACTTTTCCTGATATAGTTTTAGCAATTGTTCTGTTTCCGACAATCTTTGTTTCCTAATCCGGGCTTTTCCTTTACTCTATGTAATAGAAACCTGTCTTATCCTATATTTTAGCAGATCCCATAGCACTCTCTTGTCGTTCACTTCTTTAAATTCCTCCACCCATATCGGTACGCTGTCACTTATTAATTTTAGGTAATCCTCATCGTTTGTCAAACTAAAATCAAATTTCCAATACGACGGACCGTGCTTTTCCTTCTCTATACTATTAAACATCAATACAATTGCAGAATGATCTGATTTTATAGAGGGTATAATTTTAACGTCTTCCACCTTGTCTTGACATGTATCGCTAATTAACCAAAAATCTAATCTTCTTTGAATTATGGGCCTGGCCTGTCTCCAAGTAAACAACTTTTTATTTGGATTCCTTACTCTCCAAATATCTATAAGGTCAAAATCCAGCTGCTTAGAATGTTTTTGATTTTTTCAATTTTCTCAGAAAAATTAACTTTTCTATCGTTTATATCTGATGTCGAAAACCAGACTCCCAGGGCGTAAACTTTCTTCTCCGCCCAAGTTATCGGTTTGTTTGAAGTGATAATAGTATTCGAATTTTTGTATGAGCCTATCCAGAGGGCTTCGGTTTTGTCGTAATTAACTTTCAAGCCAGATATCTTTGCAAATTTATTGAGTAGATATAGGGTTTTGGAAAAGGAGAGTTCTGAGCCATCTAAAATCATTGTCGTATCGTCTGCATATTGTGAGAGTTACAGATACTTTTATACCACGGATTTCCTCATCTTTCCTAACTGCATTACCCAGGACTTCAGCGCATAAAATAAAGAGACAAGGGGAAAGCGGGCACCCTTGCCTCACGCCACGGCTTAAAGTAAAGAAATCGGAAGACCATCCATTGTTTTGAATACAACTGCTAATATTTGTATAGAAAAGTTTAATCCATGTCACCAAAGACGTTCCAAAATTAAAATGTGTTAATGTTTTCTCAATAAAAGACCATTCTATTGTGTCGAAGGCTTTTTCGAAGTCAATGAATAACAAGAGACCAGGGATTTGTTCCGTATTTGTGTAATTGATAATACTGTCTATAAGCCTGATGTTTTCTCCGATGAATCTCTTTTTTAAAAAACCGGTTTGGTCGTTATTAATTATCTTTGGCAGAATTTTTTTTATACGTTTAGCAATGGATTTGGCTGCAATTTTATAGTCGCAGTTGAGAAGAGTAATTGGTCTCCAGTTTTTTTAAGAGATTGGCAGGTTTCTTTTTTTTGGGCACGAGGGTGGTCAGTTCCCTCCTCTGTGTGATTGATAGACAGTCCTTTACGTATGCACAATTTAAAGCATTTAGTAAGAATTGTTTAATATCTTCCCAGGAAACCTTGTAAAATTCAGCCGGAAGACCGTCGCTTCCAGGACTTTTATTTGGTGCCATTGTTTTTAAACTTTCTAAACATTCTGTGTTAGTCAATAGTCCTTCGCATTCGCTTCGCGCCTGCTCGTCAAGTGTCTCGTATTCAGGAATATTTGCGGTTTACAAGAAGAATAGAGTTTTTGATAAAAAGATTTCGCTTCTTTTAGGATCTTCTCGTCCGTATTAATGACACTGTCATCATCAAGTTGAAGTTGTTTCATAGTTTTTGTTTTGAAGGGACGTTTTTCCAAATTTAGAAAGTATTTAGTATTTTTCTCTCCTGCATTATGCCAGCGGGCCTTAGATCTTATAATTGTTCCTCGAGTTTGGTACTGAGAAATTTTCTCAAATTGGAGTGTTTATCCGTTTTATCTGTTTCAGATAGATTATTTTCTTCTAGTTTCTTCTCGGAGTGATAATATGTCACACTCTAAGTTTGTCTCCTCTGACTTCATTTTGAATCTATTTTCTTTTGCGTATTTTAGCGAGCTTGAGCGGATACGCATCTTTATGGTGTCCCAAAGGAGCACAGGGTCGACCTCGTTATTGTTCTTGTACTCATTTAAAACTTCGGCAATTGTTTTCTTAATTAAATTTAAGTATTCACTATCCAACAAAAACGAAGTATTAAGTTTCCAGAACCCTGGACCTCTGGGATTGTTACTATTTGCGATATGAAGTGTTACGAGAGAGTGATCAGTCTTGTACCCCGTTAGAATGTCTGCTTTCGTGACAGCTGGACTTAGACTGGCGCTGGTAAAGAAAACGTCTAAGCGACAGTGTATTTCAGGTTTTCTTCTCCTCCAAATGAATCGTTTAGCATCTGGGTTAAAAACACGCCATATGTCTATCAGGTCTAACGAATTCGCTATGTTCTGGACTTCTTTCAGTGAGTTGTTATGTGTCACTGGGTTTCCTCCTTTTTTATCCTTTTTGAACATGGAGCACTAAGTTGAAATCACCTCCCAAAACTATCTCCTCACAGTCGAAAGAGAGAAGGTGACTGAGAACATTTTTGAAAAAGACGGGATTATCATCGTTCGGTGCATAGACGTTTACTAAAGTTATAATCTTATTTTCTATTTTCACGTCTACTATAATAAATCGACCTTCTGGATCGGAAAATTGTCTCATGATTTGGAATTCGAAATTATTGTTGAATAATATACATACTCCTGCGCTTGCACTGGAAAAGCTGCTGAAGATGGCTGAGAAACCCATTCTGAAGATCACAGGCGTTCCTTCTCTTTGGTGGAGTGGACTTCTTGAAGAAACAAGATTGCATATTTTTTCATTGTAAGCCACCGAAAGGTTTCTCGCCTTTTCACGTTGTTTGACAGGCCCCTCACATTCAGAGAACAAATAACTAATTCGTCAATTGGGTTAAAAGTGTTAATTAGTGAATAGTACCTTATCCCTTCCTCTGACTAGTTAGCATTAAGGTATGGGACAAGTTCTTCCGGTTGAGAGTACAACAAGGAACACAGAGTACTAATGTAGTCAGCGAAAGGGTAGGGGGAGGGCTGACTCCCTCCATGGAAATCTTTGCGAACTGACACATTTGCATATATTATTCTACCTTATATAATGCCAATTACGTCATAGCGCGGGATAATGAATATTACATGAGTATGAATAGTGCCTTTCCCTTCTTCTGACTAATTAGCATTAAGGTATGGGACAAGTTCTCCCTGTCTCAGGTCCCCGTGGTACCCCAGATCCAACCTGTACCAACCTATCTCCATCGTCTTAACACTCCCAATTCTAATTTCCCTCCAAACCCCAACGTGGATAAGTATACATCTACAACTTTACAGAAATACAGGCCTTTATTACATGTAAGAGCGAAAAGCTGTAGTGAATTCTGTCACACTATTTCGTTTCTTGTAAAGCTCAGGAGGCCAACGAATTATTTCCAAGGTCGTCACTCGGTCCTCCCGGACATAATACTTTATTCAACTTGCTGTTTTCGATGTCTTCCTGCCCACATGAGAAAGGATATCAGACATAGGAGTGCCATTTAACGCCAACGAAATCGCAGAGCAACTTCTCAAGCCATGAAAGGTAATGTTGCGCGACCGAACTAACACTAACAAGAGGCAGGTACTGAAGATAAAAAGAAAGACGAGCCTGTGCTGCGGAAGAGTCAAACGGGGCGGCCCTAATCCCCCAGACGAATTTAATGGACGAAAACGGTATGGTATATGCCGCAAGCGAACTGTCAATAGGCCACAAAAGCCTGTATCGTCGTAACATGACAATCAAATTATTGTTTCCACACCGTATGAAGGCGAATAAATTGTTCGAGCCACCCCGCAGCGTTTTCGCATACATATGGTTGAACAGGAGGCCCCTCACTGTGGAAAATATAGAATTTCTTGGGTCTCCATTCTGCCTAAATCACCCGCTCGGTCCCCAGCAAAAACCATAGCTTTAAAGAAGGCTTGACTCCGAGCTAAAACGAAGATCTTCTTAGAAACTAAACCCGGTTCGCTCAATCGACTGCGCCAGGATAAGATCCGAGATCGCGATCAGGTCACTCAGCAAGAAAGGCTCCGCTTGTGAAAGGGAGACCCTGGCCTGAAGCTGTTCTGCCTTTACCGATGCGAGATAAATCTTCGCCCTTCTCGATGCAGCGGGGTTACCATAACCGGGAACACCTGAGTTATCCGAACCTCACCCTTGCGTGGTGAAGATCGCTCTGAGTTTCCTTTTATTTAAGGAGTCCACGGACCCAAATACCAATCGCGTCGGCCAAGGGCACTTAGTGGCCTCTTGGTCCCAAAGGCAGGACACAATGTCTACATGCACTTTCGTTTTACCCCCATGATCCTTCCAGATTAGAAAACGGATAACATCATCCGGGGTAGCTGAGTGGAGATCTCGAGGCGGCGACAACTTCTGCAAAAATGTTCCAAACTCTCTCCCCAAAGACGACTCTTGGCTACAATATGGAGTTGACTGTTTTCGTCTCAGTAAGTCTTCCCTTCGAGCTTCAATTCGTGGATCGGAAGGTCTACTGGAGCTTTCAAGGACTGAGACGAGAGTAGACCTGTTCCACATCTAGCATGACCACACCGCTGGCAAAATCAAAACCCACCATCGTTAGGGTAAAAACAGCACGGACAGCCGACTGCTGGGACAAACAGTTTTAGGACTCTGGGTAAAAACTGTGAGAACAGAGGAGAAGAAAATGACCATTTCCACCCCCAAACTCCGTCTAGACAATCTGCCAGCATCCTGGTGACAGCATAGCGTCGTTAAGAGACAGCTTTCGTGGAAACCAGTCCGCCACATTCATGTTTGAAGGGACAAAGATCATTGATAAAGCAATATTTTCTCACAATAAAAAAGTAAAAACACTTTCCTACACGTTTCAAATCCTTGCAACGAGAACCTCTACCATGCCAGGTATAAATAATAGCCTGGTCACCCCCTTGAATATCGAGGCGGCAATCTCGAACTTCTGGCGCAAGAGATTCTAGAGCTTTGCCACAGCCCACATTTCTTTAACATTGATATTCAACGAGAGAAGGTCCTCCCAAAATCGCCAAATGTCAATTCCCCAGAGTTTGTGTGAACCACCCCTGCCCAACGAGACAATGATGCGTCCGTTGTTAGCTTGAGTGCCACATGTTCCTTCTTTCTCCATGGAATATACTCGGACCAAGAATCCAAGAAACGCTAGCACACTAATTCCTCTCGCAGCATGGGTGAAAAGTGGAATTTCGCTTTCCCGAAGCCGCCCCAATAGCCGACGCCAACTCACGTATATAACATTTTCCCCGGGTAATGCAAGCGTAAACGAAATGCACTTTCCCATAAGCCTTTGGAGAGACTTGACAGGCACCGAATCCCTGCGGGCAAGGAGGCTTTCTCCTAACACCGCAAACCTTTGTTTTTTAACATCTGGAATCAAAAGCGCCTGCAAGTGGGAATCAGCGAACATGCCCAGGTATGATATTCGCCCAACTGGGACAAGGATGTACTTTGCTAAACCAAGGGAGTACCCGCACATAATTAAAACTCGACAAACAATATAACGGGAGGCCTCCGCCGACCTTCTATTTAAAAGTGTCTCGTAGACTTATAGGGCGGGACCAGAAGCCCTCTTTAGCGAACAGTTCTACAAATCTAACATCGATATAAAGGGACAGGCGACACCGGGGTCCCGAAGATAGCTAACTGCCGCCAAACCCACATACTGGGAAACAAACCACCAGCCATTCCATTTAAAGCCCACAAGCTGTTGTGATTTTTCCGTGAGCAGGATGTGGTCATAGTCCACATTATCATCCAATTTAGACATAAGGATTCCGCATAAAGAAAACGTGAAACCTCCGCTAATTTATCTATTGGAAATGGCGTGTCTGCCATCCTTAAATTCAGGAACGAAGCATCAATACACAAGCGAGGTTTGAAAGGCTTCACAGTAAGAGTAAACAAGCCAAAGAGGTTTCACTGTTCCTCCTACATCCCAAACTTTCACTACTCTAGTTATAATGCGGGACTGTATTTCGTATGAAATAACCGTTTCCAAGCCTTTACAAGATAGGTGGTTTAAAAATACTTTCCTTGGCGGAGAAGGGCTGCCGTAATGAGCTCCTGTAAACACTCCCTGAAAGGGACGGAGAAAATCTAAAATATTGACTCAATAGTTTTCTTATCCTGTAAGTCGTTCAGAATGACATTCCCACTCTTCCAAATGATTGTGAAGTTCCCCTGATAAGAACATGTTCGGGTCCCGAAACTTTACTTCTTAATAGTCGAAATTCACCCTGATAACAGCCGTCACCTGAGGTCGAGGCTCCATCCGACCAAACCCATTAAATTCTCCTTGTTGCAGCCAATTGCTGCACTTTGATCGGGAAAAAACATTCCCCCACATTAACGATCTCCATTATTTGGAATTAAATAAAGAAAAACGAGTAACCAACGGATGGAATCAAAGAAAACCCACTTTACTTTACCCCGACCCAGGCCTAGAGAAGATGACTGCCACAGCCCGACAAGTCGAAGCAACAAGGGATGCCATCGTTGACAATCGCTTGCGGAGTCATCTCTCAGGACCCAGAAATTGAAAAATAGATATAAAACCATAAACCCAACAACAACTTCTGTCTGTTAAGAACGAATCCCATGACACTTTCTCAGTCCTTCGCTTCCTATCTTCATTATCAGTTCTGTAGCACAGGGAACCCACAGTTACCCGTAAGTCATATTCATATTCACTCCCCACACAGTAAAAGAAAAGCGTACACGTTAACTTACCAACTTTATTTCATGAACAAACTCGTCATAAAAGACAAGCAAAAAATTACAACACTCCTAGGCATATGCCTAGAACGTCAATAACAGCCACGAAGGCTTTCCCATATATACAGATATAAGTAAGGTTTTTTTCCACAAAACGTAGCAATATGGCCATACCGACCGCAGGCGGTAACACTTAATCAGTACAAGCACGCGATCGTTGATTGGAAGGCCCCAAAAAAACATAAAACTAGGTCACATAAAACAATCACGCCTCTCAAAGAACATTATGTTCACCCAGATACCTATGACGCATATTATTGGGCTCACCACGCCGGTTATGAGTTTCCGCTTCTCAATTGGCATAGACCCTTACAGGGACTATCATTCAGTAACTGCTAGTCCTCAAAAGAGAACCCAACCGACAATATATACAACTATCTTAGACATATATATATACAACTATCTTAGACATATTATATCATACTAACAACGCCGTTGGACTCAACCTTCTTTCGTCAGTATGGGATCACATAGAAACGCGCTATCTCAACAATGAGTTCACATAGATACTCAAGTTACTTCGTCATTGGGCTCACAAAGAAACCCTTTACCTCAACAGTGATTTCACAAAGATACTCAACTTACTTCGTCATTGGGCTCACAAAGAAACCCTTTATCTCAATAGCGAGTTCACAAAGAGACTCAACTTACTCCGCCATTGGGCTCACAAAGAAATCCTTTACGTAAATAGTGAGTTCACAAAGATACTCAACGCAATTCGTCATTAGGCTCGCCAAGTACCCTTCGTTTGACCTTGCCATAGCCCAGTCACGTAAACATGAAACTAAAACCTCACCTATCGCTTTCAATCTTAGGCCCGTTATAATATACCGTCGATATTCGGCGAGCAAAAATGTCTTAACACCCCCGCGAACAAAAGCTAAATACAAAAAATCTATCGAATCTAATTAGGAATTCACACGTGCAAAATTCCTACAAAACACAACCGAAATAAAAACGCCGCCTAAACTACAACAAACAAGGGTCCGAAAGAAGAATTGAAACGGAAACCGGAGAAATAAATATCTCGCTCGCCCCAACGAACCAAACCATAGCTATTCCCGAAATAACGCCAAAATACACAAAACCAAGAGGGGAACCTGTAACTGCTCCGCTGTGGTTGACGATGAACTCGGAGCCCCGCCACGTGGCTCGACGAATGTGCTTGTTCCGCGGCTGACGCACTCATCGAAGCGCTACTAAAACCAAGAACTTCGTTTGAAGAAGCTTGCATTTGTGGTTGAAGAGAGAGCACGGCCTGCTGCGGTAATTCTATGGCCACAACAGGAGCAGGCCGTGCTGAAGCAGAATCACTCTGACGTTCCTCCATGGAAATCTTTGCGAACTGACACATTTGCATATATTATTCTACCTTATATAATGCCAATTTCCCCTCATGAACCACTCTGCAAGACAGACCCTCATAAGAGTTTCGAATCAAGTTGACAAACTTCACGGGTACACCATAATGTCGAAGCAGCTTCCATAATGTCTCCCTGTCTAGGCTGTCAAAAGCCTTCTCATAGTCAACAAAATTTACATAAAGGGGGGAGTTCCATTCAATTGATTGTTCCACTATAATTCGCAGTGCTGTGATCTGATCGGTACATGACCTGCCTGGCCTGAAGCCCGCTTGCTGATCCCGGAGGGTGTGATCTACTGGTCCTTTCAACCTTTCCAAGATGATTCTGTTCAGTAGTTTCCCAGGGACAGACAGGAGTGTGATTCCTCTATAATTTGAACATAGGCCGAGGTCTCCTTTCTTGGGGATCTTGATCAGGAGTCCTTCCTTCCATTCTAAAGGGATCTCTTCTTCTTCCCAGATTTTCTCAAACAATCCATAGAGTATCTCAGCTACAAGCAGTTGCAAAAAGGTTGAGACACTTTCCAAAAAAATGTTCATTCCGTATAAGGGCGACCGCGTCAATGACATGTGCTACTGACCCCCCTCCCCCTTTCAATGTTGATGACTGTCAGTTTGAATGGCATTTTTGATCTGGTACAACATTGATAACGGGGGAGGGGGCGGGGACTTGCTGAAAACCATGTTGGCCTCGAAATATGCACTACAGTACACAATGTCTCAACTCTTTTTGCAATTGCCTGTAGCATCTCTGGGTCTACCTTGAGTGCTTCCGCTGGAATCTCGTCTGCCCCTGCTGCTTTGCCATTCTTCAGCTGCTTGATGACCTTCCTGATTTCTTCCCTGGTGGGCTTACCACAATCAATTGGTAGATCTTCTTCGGCTGCGGGGATGTCTGGTGCATTGGCTGGAGCTGGCCTGTTGAGAAGCTCCTCAAAGTGCTCTGCCCATCTGCTTAGCTGTTTATCCGCACCTACCAACGCACTTCCGTTCTTATCTTTCACTGGGCGTTCTGTTCGTCCAAACTTCCCCGTAAGCTTCTTGGTTATGTCATAAAGCTGTTTCATGTTCCCATTTGCTGCCGCCTCCTCTGCTTCCTGTGCCATTCTATCCACAAAGTTCCTCTTATCTGTTCTGATGTTTCTTTTAACTTCACTATTCGCTTCAGCATATTGTTTCTGTGCTTCTTTCTTTGCTGCTCTGGGAAATTGACAGAGAAGTTTGAGGTTAAGACCGGGGTAAGGCAGGGATGCCTTCTGTCACCTTTTCTGTTTATCTTGGCTATAGACTGGATCATGAGACTTGTCACAAACCAGAAAAGAAATGGGATCCAGTGGACCTTGTGGACACGGTTGGACGACCTGGACTTTGCGGACGATGTAGCGCTTCTATCGCATAACCACCAGCAGATGTAGGCAAAAACATCTGACCTGTATCACACCTCAGTGCAAATAGGACTGAAGATCAATAAACAGAAGACAAAGATCCTGAGGATCAATGCAGGCACTGATGAACCAGTCACAATTGAAGGGGAGGAACTGGGGGAAGCTGAGTCTTTTACCTATTTGGGCAGTGTAATGGACAAAAGTGGGGGAACAGACGCAGATGTAAAAACTAGGATCGGCAAGGCACGATCAGCATTCAACATGTTAAGAAAGGTATGGCACTCCAGAGAAATCGGCACATCTACCAAGGTACGTTTGTTTAACTCAAACGTAAAGTCAGTATTGTTGTATGGAGCAGAAACATGGCGGACAACCAAAGCATCTATGAAGACGATCCAGACCTTTAAAAATCAATGCTTACGTAGAATCCTAAGAATCCACTGGCCAGAAACCATCAGTAATGAGAACCTATGGGCAAGGACGCAGCAGACTCCAGTGGAAGAGGACATCCGACAAAGGAGATGGAGATGGCTTGGTCATACGCTACGCAAACCACCTAGTAGCATCAGCCGTCAAGCCCTGAACTGGAACCCCCAAGGTCAACGAAAGAGAGGGAGACCACGAAACACCTGGCGGCGAGAGCTTGATCAAAGGGCTCTTAAAGCCATCTCGTTAAAGCGTTGCAACGTGAGGTTAATAAAAACAAAATAGAAGAATTGATAGTGAATATGGTAAAGATGCCGTTGTAGCGCACCTTTAGAATAAGTCTACTAAAAATACGTACATGAAATCATCACATGATGCAAATCAGCCAATAGAAATTTATGTTCACGAAATGGGCGTAGTTTACATTTTCAAAAAAAAAAACAACTTTAACATGTAAGGCTGATCAGACAGCAAATTTGTTCGATTTATTTTAATAAGATATGCCCGATATTTCGGTTAGACAAAACTAACCTTCTTCAGCGGCTAGGAAAGCTTAGTGAAGATGGAAACAAACGGTTACAATATTTAAAATGGGCTAAGATAAATTGCTGGCACACGATAGGCTAATAAACAAGTAACGGTCCAACTATATATTGCTACTGTTTGTTCTAGTGGTCCTTGCATTTTTACAGAAGTTATTTACATTTTCACGCTAGTGACTAAAATGGGGTCCTATTATTTGGTTATACAATAGACGTGTTTAGAAAATGTTATAGGCTAGGCCTTATCATTATTATGATTTATTTATTTATTTTTTTTTTGCAAAAGGAGGGGAACCCGTGCCCCTCTGCTAACAACTTCTCTGTACAGCATTGGGGGATCTGTTCTCATCAGTGCCCCACTTTTTCAAGACCAAAAGCCAGAATAGTCCTAAACTTCGACGACTAAGGAGAGCTTTTTTTTCACAAGATTTGGTGCCGTTTTTTCACCACAAGCAAGAAAGCGTCTGGTGACTATCTGTCTTCGCTTTGGTGAGTGCGTGCTTTTCAATTTTGTGGTTTTGGTTTTGGTGTCGCGAGTTTTCTCGCCCTCGCGTTACGTGGAGATGGCCGCGCGTCCCGCACACCAGCCGTTCGCCCACACTAGAACTTACTGTCCGCTTGATAGCGGAGGAAAACCTGGATCTTGACTCGCTCAGTATAGCGCAGTCGTTACTGAACTTTAAGGAAAAAATCGTTGGGATTGTACCCCTCTACTAAGGAAAGTACTTCGACATCAGCCTCCGATCTACAAAATCGGCCACGCGGTTCGCGGCATCGGGCTTTGACTGCGAAAGCCGCGTTATCCCTTTACGCCTTTTAGGGCAAAAAGCACTACACGTGTCATGCTTCATTCCCGTTGAATTCCCCGATGAAAACCTGCTACAACTCGTGGAACAATACGGCGACCTCAAAGCACGAGCAGTCCGCCGGCTTTGCTTCAAAGCCACGGGCTACAAGCACATCAAGAACAGCATCCGTGTCGTTTTCCTTTCTTATTTAAATTTTGTAATCCCAGTGAGGTTTAAATAACAAAGGCCCTAATTTGCACTACAAAATAAAAAATGAACCTCCGTGCGACCCTTCTTATGACTTTTACAAAAAAAAAGAAATAGTTATTGTTGAAACTGCATGTCTTAAAGTATTTAACAAGTAATGAAGAATTAAATTTCAACTTGCATTCGCCTTTCATGTTCTCAGATAAAGCATTTTCTACTTCACCCTATACTAGTTACTGAGCGTGAAGGGTCCATAACCCGGGATCACAAATCCCATTTCCCATACACACACACACACATTCATGACCAGCAAAGCCGCGTAATCAACTGGCTTGAACTCACGTAAGCGTGCAAACATTAACTTTAAAATACATTGATTACCGTTACTCCTTGTTTTTACATTGCATTACATAACTTATGGTATCAGTCGTAAAAAGTTCGTACGGGTCACAATAAGTCAATATTCATTCCAATGTACGAAAACAAATTCAAAATTGTAACTGCAACACGAACGTAACTCACGGTGTTTATCGTATACACGGTACCTCACCCCTAGAAATATATTTTCAGAATTAACTCTATGTACATTGAATAGTTGAATGGTACAATATTTCTTGTTTTCAACGTCGCGTTTGTGAGTTTATTTTTAGAGATTTGAATTTACAAAATGGTAATTAGATGACGCCAACCCGGGACTTTGCCATTATTTCTACGCCAATTTACAATGCGCAGTTTACAGCTTGAGGATAATAATTTGATAAATACTAAAAAATAAACTGTGGAAAAACGTAAGAATTCACTAGCATCCGTGAGATTTTCAAAACAGATCACCATATCTGTACAAGCCATGTCGGGATGCAATCCCGAACGCCATTATGAAACAACGGATCAGGGGGTTCTTCAAGCTCCAAGAAACACTACTCAAAAACAGAATAAAACAAGGAGCTAAAACATAAACTGCAAGAAGTCATTATTCCAGTAGAGATACGGCAGCTTCAGACTTTGATCTTAGACACTTACATCCGTGATAAAGATCCACTTTCTCACAAGTCTTGCACACCGCAGACTTAGACACTAAATCACCGGCTGAGAAATTGACTGATCCAAGCATATTCATAAAAATTAACAAAAACTGCAGCCGATCACTACTTATCTTGCAACAAAAGTTAGCCAAAGACGCCCCAACATATGCCAAGAGAACTAGCATAACGAAGGCATAGAGAAACAATAATTCTATAAATGGCAGTGAGTGTGCACAGCATGTAAACTGACCTCCTGTCATTAAAGAGATTTATATCCCAAAGATCAAAGAGTCATACAATACATCGAGCATTTGTCAAAGCTATTCTAGAGGTTTCTTTATACATTTTGCAACTAGCGGGAGTCGTGTTTGGCCTGTCACTTTTATAATACTGATATTCTCAAATTAATATAATATGTATCATATGTTTAATAGATAAAATACTACATGTAAAGAAAGCCAAATTTAAAAAACGTGAAAAGTATGAAAAGTATGATTTTCTAGTACTTAGGAAACAAAACTCTTTCACCCCTGACCAAGTTAACTTTAAATATACATAACCAGTTATTCAGATTCCCGTTTTGGCGATTATAAATAACACAGGAATGAATGATCGTGACAGTGGAACACTCAAAAAGGTCTTTAATATCTGAATACACATGCATTCCAAAGATATCCATAACGGAAACTAGTGTAGTAATTAACCCTTTTAACATATCTATGATAAAAACACTCAATTACAAATCAAATCAAATCAAAAGTTTATTAGCATTCGCATTTACATACATGGTATTGCCTATTACACTAACAGATTAAACTAGAGTATAGTGATTGCAGTCCTTGCTAACAGAGTGTTTCGTCTCTCTGAAGCTTCATATATAAAGTGACCCACCTGTGTCAACATTGTTAAAAAAGAAATTAATTCTATATGTATTTTGTAGGTTCAAAAAACTTTTACAATGTAGTGAATTTCTTAGGTCAGAATATGAAACACAGTCGAAAAAGAAATTAATTTCTTCTTCAACGTCATTTGGTAAGCAGCATTCGCAGTGCCTCAAATCTCTTGGAATTTTTGGTTTTGCATGTCTACCCGTTTCAACACGTAGGCAATGATTTCCTGTTCGAAACTTAGCCAGTGTTCGTCTGTGTTTCATATTTTTTATTACGTCATAACAGTTACTAGAACCTCCTATGTCATTTGTGAATTTAGAATAAAAATTAAACTTGATTTTTAATTGAACAAGCTTCATCTGATGTACCTTAGATTCTGATTCTATATTATTAATAATTCTATTTAAGAAAATTTTCATGGATTTCTGACTATTTTCCACGAAAAGAGAATTTGTATCTGATATACCTTGGAAAGTTTCTAAAATTTTGTTTATTGAGGTCATAAACTCGGATTGTCATGCAATGCAAGGGTATTTGATATGGATAGACACTGTTTTGCAATTACTACCACAAACAGACTCAGTAGATGGGGTTAAACAGATGTTTATTCAAAATTGATACTGCACAAGAGACAACACCCTCAACCGCCAAACCCAAAGGGGAAAAAGAATGAAATAAGGGTTTGAGAAGAAGTTACGATGTGGGAGAGAGTCTGGTTGTGATAGAATGGAGAATTTTAAACTTATTTTCGTTGGAAAGAGTGAGATAGACTAAATATGCGTCACTCTTCCAATCGCCATGCGATTTAATAAAAGCTGTAGGCGCTCCATTACAAAAAGCAAATGTAGCGCCCCCGCGACGAAAACTGTGCGAGGAATACTGTGCGGGATTAAACCCAATGGCTGAAAGTGACTTCTTAATAAAAGCGTTATACTGGTGAGCCAAGATAGGCCTGTTCGATCCCCGAGATTGACAAACGAATAATGGTGAAGAGGGCGACAATTGTACACTAGCTAAATACTGCCTAAGCGCGGTGACAGCACAAAGGGGCGAACCGGGAATAAACGGCAAGGGAATTTCTAAAACCCGCTCCCGAAACTGGAGTGTCTTCGTGCGCGTGATGCGCAACAAAACCCCTTGCGGTGTGAAAGTCACGCTAGATAGTGTCAAAAAATACGCCTGGGAATCGCCAATTTCAGACAACTTATACGGTACTAAATAAGAGATACGTAAAAAAGAAAAGAAGGCTACTAAAAATAAAGCACGCATGCAGACGTGCAAATGATTATCTAAATCGAAAAGACGGGACAATTGTAAAAGGATCTCAACAGTGATCGGTTCTTTTCGTGCGACACAATCACCCAAGATCCGACGCACCGCTCAAATAATTAACGATCGAACGGTATGACGTTAAAGAACGTGACAAAAAAAAAAACTAAATAAAGCAAATAAACGGATTTGGAAACTGGAAAAGGTAAGAAGTCGAAATATTGGCAAAACAACTTATAGATAAATATGTTCGCATATAGCATCTCATAGAGCGCTTTGTGTAGTCGCAAAAAGCATGGACCTGAATAGTTCCTAAATACTGCTGCAAAGCGTCGATGTGATCTGCGAGATTAAATTGAAAAACAGAAAGAAAAAAAAATCAATAAACTTAATAAGGATCTATGAAAATAAATGGAAGTAGCTACTTAATATACATTAAAAACGAACTTAGAGTCGCTAGGAAATACTTGGGTAAGGTTCAAGGTAGCTACGGCATGCTGCACATAGTCTGAGTACGAGGAGTCTAAGTGAGCACGACTCAACGCATCCGCTAAAACGTTAGACTTCCCGCTAATGTAACGCGCAGATAAACGGATATTGTTAAGAGACAGCAACAACCAAAGTTCACGTAGACAACGCTGCATGAAGGCGTTCGTTGAACGTTGATTGTTCAGTGCGTATACGCTGACCTGATTGTAAGCAGTTCGAGCTGGTTAATGTTCAAATATTGACTAGCAATAAAAGGAGGAAACGTGGCATGGAAGGATTCCCCAAAACACACTGCACCACAAGCATCAAGACAAGCATCACATGCCAACAGTTCTGAATCGGACACAGTAATGGCGGTCGGAATCACTGAGACACCATTGTAGTGTTGCTCTTGCTTTCACAAAGGATAACACAGGAATGAATGATCGTGACAGTGGAACACTCAAAAAGGTCTTATCTGAATACATGCATTCCAAAGATATCCATAACGGAAACTAGTGTAGTAATTAACCCTTTTAACATCACTCAACTGCATCACCTTCCTGACTCTTCAACGAACCAGATACAAACACGAATAAAACGTCAGCAAAGATTGTTTGTGAAGCAAAGTAACAGGTGAAGTTAAATCGAATTTAAGAACTCTACTAACTTACCGTTTCCTAAACACAGATTTTAAAAGCCCGTAATCGTCACACTCGTCGGACTCCATCCTCAAACACGTGCAGACTGCACAATCGGTCAAACCTAGGAGAGAGGCTCGAAACGCAACATTCATATATTTTCCAACTAGGGTTGAGTGAGGCATGAAGTGGAACTTGAAGACAGTTTGGACAATAAAGTTACTGTTTCGTGTTTTTGTTTCGTGCCATTTTAAAGTTATTTCTGCTTCTTTTCTTTCTTTGTTTTTTTTTTTGGTAAAAATCGTAAGGAATTATTTTTCTGTTTTTTTTTTCATCCGCATTGTATCATCTGCATTTTATTATCCGCCATCCGCCGCCATCCGGTCCGCGTTTTACAGAACGGTGAACTCTCATAACAGTGAACTCCTAGACGACCGGCACAACAGTCATTTGTATTCCCGATTCAACTCCAGACACGTCCTCAAAAGAACCAGAGACTGTTATCATAATACTGATACGTTTTTACAACAAAGTACAATAATTCACTCACTAGTTTTCTCGTTGTTTATGCTCATATTGGCGCCAGAACAGCAACCATAACTATGGGAACTATACAAACCTCCGGTCAGGAAGTAAAATTGCAGTTTAATACCGATGCCTTGGATTTTATTTATACTTGACCAGAAATCCGCAAGCATTTCCTTCCAGCAAATTTTAGCTGTCTCCGCGACCCGCAAAAATATCCTCCGGGGTTGGTAACGTTATGTTACATATAGGGGCACTGTTACATATAGGGGCGATGTAACATATAGGGGCGATGTCACAGATTCAGTCTGTAACGCATCATTGCGTTATCTGATTTCGCAATGCAACAAGTGATATCGATTTGAGGATCGAAGCTCCGCAATATAAAACAACCAATATAAAACAACAATATAAAACAACCCAAAAACGATTTTTTTTATCTTAGCAGACTGGAAACCTGCCTAGATTCCCTTGCAAGCTCTTAAAGGCGCGGAGACGGGAATCTCCGGCAAGCGTTGTGTTCGGTGTTTTCAGTATTTTATGGCCGTGACTGCTAAGACTATCGTGATAGTAAACAGCGAATTTGTTTTGGTTATGTTTGCATATGCACGGAGAATAGCCGCTTTAAACGTTTTTACTACCAGGAGATGATTGAGTCATTTACTTTTGTAAAAATTTATCTATAATGTCGAGAAAAAACAGAGAAACGTACGCGTGCTCAGGCGTAGTGTATTTGTCGAGTTTATTTGAATATGTGGTGTATTTAAGCAGTGGAATAAGCAAAAGGTTGCGAAGAAGTATTTGTTTGGCTCTTGAGATTTGCTCTCTCTGTAGGGACATGTAACATACAGGGGGTGTGTAACATATAGGGGCAATGTTAAATGTAGGGCGATATTACATATAGGGGCGATATTGCACATAGGAGCGTCTTACATATAGGGGCATGTAACATATAGGGGCGATGTTACATATAGGGGCAATGTTACATATAGGGGCGATGTTACATATAGGGGCAATGTCACATATAGGGGCAATGTTACATATAGGGGCGTGAAACATATAGGGGCGATATTACATATAGGGACAATGTTACATTTATGGGCAATGTTACATATAGGGGAGATGTTACATGTAGGGGAACATATAGGGGCATGTTACATATGGGGGTGATGTTACATATAGGGGCGTGCTACATATAGGGGCGTGTAACATATAGGGGAACATATAGCGGTGTGGTACATATAGGGGCGTGTTACATATAGGGGCAATGTTACATATAGGGGCGCATAGCATACAGAGGCAAACGTTACAAATCGTGGCTATGTTACATACAGGGGCAATGTTACGTGAAAATGGTGACTTTTAACTTCGCTAAATGTACTGTAAGTTTCGCAATGCTAGGGGCAATGTTACCTATAGACGCGTGTAACATATAGGGGCAATGTTACAGATTGGGGCAATGTTACATATTGGGCGATGTTACATATAGGGGCATGTAACATACAGGGGTAATGTTACATATAGGGACGATGTTACAAGAAAAACCTTTGAATGCAGAGGTCCACACGACGCAGAAATTAAACTTGCTGGTAGGTGACAAGTGAGTACGTAGTACAGAACCTGATATTGTGAACGGGTTATTGTGCAGTCTATTTGCGCTGGCTTTCTTGCTGGCGACATTTAGATCGTTACACCGTGCTGAAGAGTTGCAATAACAACGAAACAATTGTCCACGGTCACGATCCTACTTTATCGGTTTCTGTCGTGATGGTGTCTCGCAAATTTTATTTTTTTACGTGGTCAGATCAGCCTTGCAGTTCATTGTTTTCATTCATTCATTCAACATGGCCCCTATATGTTACATGCCCCTATATGTAACATTGTCCATATATGTAACATCGCCACTAGATGAAACACGCCTCCATATGTACGGTATCCATCCCAAATAATGGTTTTGAGCCATTTTTGCGGTGGTAAGATGTAAGTTGGTGTGTTATTGAGGATGGAGCGGCGATGTTCCCCAAAACGTTCATTCAGCTGGCGTTTGGTTTCCCCAACGTACTGTTTAGCGCATTTTTTACATTCAATTAAGTATATTAAGTTTTTAGATTTACAATTTAAAGTGTCCTTGATATGTCAATGATGATATATGTTGATATATTATTATTACAATCTATTTCATTTCTTTCTTTCTTCTTCTCGCCGTAAGGATCAGTTTGCCGTTTTTACCATTGCCATATATGTAACATCGCCCCTATATGTTACACGCCTCTATACGTAACATTGTCCATATATGTAACATCGCCACTAGACGAAACACGCCTCCATATGTAACATCACCCCTATATGTAACATCGCTCCTATATGTAACACGCCCCCATATGTAACATCGCCCCTATATGAAACATCTCCCCTACATGTAACATCGCCCTTATATGTAACACGCCCCTATATGTAATACGCCCCTATATGTTACATGCCCCTGTATGTAACCTCGCCCCAACAAGTAACATGCCCCTATATACAAAATTGAATGCAAGGCTGGCACTACGGCAAAGGGCAGATTTATTAATGGCCAATATTTCGACTAATTGTACTAGTCTTCCTCAGGGCCAGGCCTTGCATTCAGTTTTGTATTTTCACATTCAAGTGACGCCTGGCACGAGATCTTTCACAAGGAAGATCCGGCAACTACCAGTAAGTTTAATTTCTGCGTCGTGTGGACCTCTGCATTCAAAGGTTTTTCTATATGCCCCTATATGTTACACGCCCCTAAGCGTCTCTAATACTGATGTTTAGCTGTTCAAGATGTTAAAATAAGTAAGATGGAGTGTTTGAGATTTGGAGTCGTTGGAAAACTGTAGAACACTTAGCGGAGTTGGAAATCTTCATTTCTCATAGTCGCCCCTATATGTAACATAGCCCGCCCTTATATGTTACGCGCCCCTCTATGTTACACTCATCAAACCTTCGCTAATACTAGTTTTAAGCTGTTCAAGAGTTTTAAATGTGTAAGAAAGCGTGCTGTACAACAGATTTATAGTCGTTGAAAAACTGTAGTACACTTAGCGGACTTAAAAAGAATCATTTTCACAGTCACCCCTATATGTTACTATAATAATAATAATAATAATAATAATAATAATAATAATAATAATAACAATAATAATAATAAATTAAAATTTCTACCGCGCAGTTTCTATAAAAATATTCAACTGCGCCTTACAATAAGATATTAATTTAGTAATAAAATAAAAATCCAAAATTACAAGTCTAAAATTCCATAAAATAATTAAAATAATATATCAATAATGCAAATTAAAATGGACTCAAAAATACAATTCTAAAATTCCATACATACTTAGAATAACTTATAAATAATGCTGATTAAAAGTTAATTATTAACAACTATAGCAACTAATTAAATGCCTTATTAAATAAAAAAGTTTTAAGTCTAATTTTAAAAATATTTAAACTGGAAATAGATCGAATCGTAGTAGGAAGCAAATTCCAAAGTCTAGGGGCAGCACAACTAAACGATCTATCCCCCAGGGTCTTCTTGGTTCTTATTTTAGGATAAGTTAATAAAGCTGCAGAGTCATGATTGCGCCTTATATTATACCTAGACGGCGGCAAGACAGATATTAAGTGGCGCAAATAATCAGGCGCCATATTATGCAATACCTTAAATGTAAGAAGTATTATTTTATATTCGATACGATAACAAACAGGCAGCCAATGTAACTCGCGAAGTAAAGGCGTGATGTGGCACGACTTCGGAGCACAATAAACCAAACGAGCACTAGCATTCATAACACGCTGCAACTTAGACAGCTGATATTTCGGTAACCCATACAAAAGGCTGTTACAGTAATCAAGTCTACTTGTTATGAACGCATGAATTAATGTTTCGGTGCTACTTTTGGATAAGTACTTCCTAATATGTCTGATATTATAAAGATAATAAAATGCACTGCTGCATGTTTTGGTAATATGTACATCCATATCCAAGTGCGGGTCAAACCAAGTGCCCAAATTACGGACTGATGAAGAAGGACTAATATTATAATCTCCAACTCTAACGCCGTCAATAGACACCTTTGCGAGCTGCTTCCGTGTCCCAACAAGCAGGAACTCAGTCTTGTCATCATTTAGCATTAATTTCCTCACACACATCCACTGTCTGATGTCTTGAATACAATTTTCAATGGCAGTGACAGCGTCCACCTCACCAGTGCCAACACTAGGACTAAAGGACAGATACAATTGTGTGTCGTCCGCATAAGCATGCGCAGTTGGTAAATGGGACTCCAGGATAGAAAACAAATCACTTGAATAGATAGTAAACAAAAGCGGTAAGGTAACCTTCTCAACAGTGGTTTAACGTTCAAGCGGTTATGACATGTAAGCTGGCGTGAAGTAGTCTATGGTCTATAGTCGCCATGAAACTATTAGGAAGGTAACCGATACCGATAGTTTGTTTGAAGCCGTTTTAACGGTTAAAACGAGACGACTAGAAAAAGACTAGACGACTCAAAAGACTAGACTAGACTAGACGACTCAAAAGGTTGCGGATTATGGTCATTACGTTTGCATATATGTACGGTATTAAAGTATGCTCTTAAAACGGCTCCGTTTTACAAACAGAAATGCAGATTTCGTTTGCACATGTATGGCAAAATATCCGCTTTTTGGTTATAAAGGAAGAATTAGATTAATAAATTTTGAATTTGTCTGGTTCGCCGTTTTACGAACAGAAATGCAGATTCCGTTTGCACATGTATGCCTAGGTACTTGGTGTATCCCTGATCATAATGTATGGTACTTCATGTATCCCTTATTGTAATGTATTTAAATATATTGCAGTGTAATTTAGGGTCGGATTACAGTATCTTGGGTTGAAGCACTGATTTTAGTATTTAGGGTTAAGCACTGATTCCAGTATTTCCAGTGTATCGAAAGGGTTAGTTCTTATATATGGTCTGGGCTAGCAGCGTATTATCTCATATCCCTTAAAAATTGCAATTTCCGGCAGCTAGTCCTCGGTGGTACAGTGGATAGTGTGCGTGGAGTAGATCGTACGGCCCGGGTTCGATTCCGCATTCTGCTGTTTTTATCTTCTTTTTCTACTGAAATAAAAACTAAGTGTTTGAATACAAAATAATAAGGGATACACCAAGTACATACCCATGTATGGTGAAATATCCGCTTTTTGCCTGTAAAGTAAGAATTACATTCCTAATTTTTTAATTTGTCTGGTGTTCGATCCAGCTCTTAGAAATTGATTTGTTGTCGCGAAATTCAGATGATCCAATAATTGCGTTACCGACTGTATCTGTGACATCGCCCTTATATGTAACATCGCCCCTATATGTTACAGCGCCCCTATATGTAACATAACGTTACCAACCCTGATGGACCCCCCGCAAAACAAATCAACAAAACTATGACGTCTTTGCCATACTATTCTTGGCTTTCACATGACTTCATAAAAATTAAAAAATCTAAAGAAAACGTCCTACAAAGCTGTTTCTAACATGGTATGTGGATACAAGTGTTATAATCTTTCACAAAAAGTTTCAGGTTTTAACGATGTTTTGCTTCCGATTGACAAAGGTTTTAAATGTGTCACGCAATACGTCACGCTATTTCAGATAAGCCGCGAAAATAAACAAAATTGAATCAGCTGAAAGTTATTGTTTGCATTATAAGTGCTTATAAGCCGAGTTAATTGAGCTTATAGCAAATACAATGTTTTTGGATGTGATTTTTGGTGTAATTAAGACTTAATTTCTTACTAAAAATATCTCCATACATTTCTTACTAAAAATATCTAATACTCGTTCGCCTATAACTCTTGAACGAAATGCTTTTGCGCTTCAAAATTTGGCCAAGATATGTAGTTTTAAACTCTCTGCAATTCCATAAACATTTTGGATTCGAAATCTATTTTTTAATGCTTCTGAATTTTGATATGACGTAAGTGAAAGCCAAGAATTGCATAATCAAACCGTAATAGCAATGAATCAAAATAGAACAAACGCAATTTTGCTCTGCCATATCGCTCATATTAAAACACAAACTTTCCCGTCCCATTTAGCTTTGTTGAAACGTCTCCATTCGTAAAAATACACCGTGAAATTCTCAAACTGCGTTTGGCAAAAAACCCGCATTTGACCTATTTTTACCCTTCCAACTTTACAACAAATGATTGAAACTGATAGGTAACGTGAGATATCGAAACTTAAGAAGAACTTAATACCTTTGCGGTAACGTAATGTGAGATATGACAAGTTCATGACAAGTTTTGACATCCCGATACCCAAGGGAAATTAACAATAGGTCCGGGGGTGCTCCCCAAAAATTTTAGGAGCAGTATGTGACGCCCTTCTTGAAATCCTAACCGGTTTAACCAACCATATCCTCAATGCCCTAATATAGCTTCTATAAAGAAGAAACAACTAACCCCCCGGGACAAAAGTCCACAAAAATTTGTTAACAACTTTTGTCCCTATATTCTAATGACTCCTATATCTCGTTTTGCGCGCATGCGCTTTAACGAGATAAAAAGGACATTAAGAGGACTGGACACACATGGAAACAACTTGAAGGGATAGCACAGGACAGAGAAGACTGGCGAGTTATTGTTGGTGGCCTATGCTCCGGGAGGAGCAAAGGGCCAAAGTAAGTAAGTTACGTCATCGCGCGGGATAATGAATATTACATGAGTATGAATAGACACAAGGGCACGCAGATACGAAACGAAGCATTCCAGTTAACACCCTGCAGGACCGAAAAATGTTTTGAACCGAGACAAAAGAAGAATATTTAGTTCTAGCAAGATAAATATACCTTACAACAAAAGCAAAAACTATATCCAAAACAAATATACAGGACAAAGTAAAACTAAAATTACCGTAAGCTGGGTAGTGCATGGTAATGCGAAAAGAGGAAGCCGAGCATTTTTGTTAAACTAGATTTAACATTGAAGCAAAATTAGATTAAAGTAAATAATTAGCTTATAATTAGATTCGATCGGTGGTGGTTTAAATTCCTCTGGAATATTGTTAATGTGGAATGTCTCATTGCCGATGATCAGCTTTCTATCTACAACTTTTGCGTTAGCACCTTTATCCCTAGCTAAGAACTTCGATTTTATAAGCACCTTCCTCTCTAATTGTACAGCTCTAGCGTAGTCTTGAGTGATGTACGCAGATGGAAACTTAGATTTCTTCAGTCGGTTTTTAGCCTTGTAAATTATATCTCGATCTTCTCTACTTAGAAAACGCGCAATTATCGGTCGTGGGGTTGGGTCTTCAGCTTCTCGTGGTTTACCAATGCGATGGACTGCATAGAAATGTATGTTTTCAGAGTTTATGCCCAGATTATTTTCAATTATATCATAAACTACATCTGCACAATTCTCACCTCTACGTTCCGGGATATTCATGAATCGAAGGTTGTCCTTTCGTGAGTAGTTCTCTAAGGCAATTATCTTCTCCTGTTCGTTCGCTAAACTTGCTTTCAGAGCTCTAATCTCTGCTTGCTGGCTTTCCAATGCAGATTTCGCACTGTTTGCCTTCAATAAATTTATTTCTTGGAGACGAGAATCCAAAGATTGCTGGCATGTTTTCTTAAAATCGCTGTGCGTTTTGGCATCTTCCTGTACATCACTGATAGTATCCCATGCGGACTGAAGGGACTTTTCTACTTCTTTCAAGGTGTTTTTAATGCCCTCGACGTCTTCTCTAAAATCAGCACTGAGACAAGAGATTTCGGATTTCAAGCTGCCAAAGTGCTCCTCAATTCGTTCTTCCATGAATGAAAGCTTATCCAGAATTGGTTTAAGAGATTGGCGCTCCTCGCCTGCTTCCATCTCGTCGCCAGTAGAGCGAGAGCGATTTCTTTTAGGCGATGGCTGGGACTGGGAAGATGAGCTTGAAGTTCTAGCTTCTCTGGCGCTTCGTTTAGACATGAAATGTGGCTTCCCCACCGTTCTCGTTACACTGCAAAAAAAGACGTTCTTCCGCCATTACCTCGTACCAGTCTCCTCTTCTGATAATCTTGGTATATTCAAATTATTTAAAAATTCGTTTCCATTTTCTTTATCCTCATCTGTAAGTTTGATTGGTACAAGCTGTGGTAAAAACGTTTTTGTTCGCTCAGTATCCCAAAAGGATCAGATGTAATGGCACCACTTATTAATAGTTTTCTTACCTGTTTTTTTGACGTGATTACGCTTCTTAAAATTTAGAAAATATTTTGTACTTCTCTCGCCATGCTCGCGCCATCGTGCCCTTGCGCGAATAATTACACCCCTTGTTTTTTCCTCATAATAACTTTCTAGAGTTTCTTTTGCTTCATTTAGAGTATTTAGGTTAGAGTCGGAAGGGTCCTGTTGGAATTTTTTAGTTGCTTCCTCGTATACTTGTTGTAAGTATTTTTCCATTGCAGATCGTTCTTTGGCTTTCTTTTTCGAGAACAAAATAGCATGATTCCGAATATTATACTTAATCCAATCCCAGATGCACCTTTTGTCTGATAAATTCTCGCTTCCTGTTCTTTTCCAAAGTGGAATATTTGTTTTAATTCTTCCAGATAATTTGGATCTTCAAGAAGAGAGACGTTCACTTTCCAGAAGCCGGGCCCCTTGAAGTTTTGATTGGAGTCGGTTAAATTCAACTCAATTGCTGCATGATCAGTTTTTATAGCTGGAATGATGTCGGTTGTATTTACAAAATCCCGTAAGTTGTTTGATATCAGCCAGTAATCTAAACGATACACAATTGGTGGAGATTATTGGATCCAAGTGTAACTTCTAGATTGTGGATTTTTAATTCTCCAAACGTCGACAAGGTCTAATTCATTTTGTAAACATTCAATATTGTCTATAACCATCTTTCTAGGTGCCATAACGCCACCTTTCTTATCCAGGTTAGGGTTAAGAGGACAGTTAAAATCACCTCCAATGATTATATTTTCTTCACAATCTAAGTCTTCACAAAGAGAAAACAGTGCATTTCTATGACAAGTGCACACAACGCACGTTTTGGGCCGTGCGGAGCAACTTTTGTCAAACTCTCACTTTTGAGCACACCAGATTTCAAAATCGTCGCACTGCCCTCAAATCATCGCCAAAAAGCGAAAACAGTGCACTTCTATGACAACTGCACAAAACGCATGTTTGGGGCCGTGCGGAGCAAGTTTTGGTAAAATCTCACTTTTAAGCACACCAGATCTCAAAAGCCTCGTACTGGCCTCAAATCATCGCCAAAAATCGAAAACAGTGCATTTCTATGAAAAGTGGCGCGGAGCACGTTTTGGAAAAACCTCACTTTTCAGCACACCGGATCTGAAAATCATCCTGCTGGCCTCAAATCATCGCCAAATCTGGAAAACAGTGGCATCTCGAAGAAAAGTGCACAAAACGCACGTTGGGGCCGTACGGAGCAAGTTTTGGCAAAATCTCACTTTTGAGCACACCGGATCTCAAAATCATGGTACTGGTCTCAAATCATCGCCAAAAAGCGAAAACAGTGCATTTCTATGAAAAGTGCACAAAACACACGTTTGGAGACGTGCGGAGCAAGATTAGGAAAAAACTCACTTTTGAGCACACCAGATCTCAAAATCGTCGTTCTGGCGTCAAATCATCGTCAAAAAGCGAAAACAGTGCATGTGTATGAAAAGTGCACGAAACGCACGTTTGGGGCTAAAATCGCACTTTTGACCACAACTAGATCTCAAAATCGTCGTACTGGCCTTAAATCATGGCCAAAAAGCGAAAACAGTACATTTCTATGAAAAGTACACAAAAACGCACGTTTGGGGCCATGCAGAGCAAGTTTTGGCAAAATCTCACTTTTGAGCACACCCGATCTCAAAATCGTCGTACTTGCTTCAAATCATCGCTGAAAAGCGAAAACAGTTAATTTCTATGTAAAGTGCACAAAACGGACGTTTGGGGCCGTGTGGAGCAAGTTTTGGCAAAATCTCACTTTGGAGCACACCGGATCTCAAAATCGTCGTACTGGCCTCAAATCATCGTCAAAAAAGCGAAAACAGTGCATTTCTATGAAAAGTGCACAAAACACACGTTTGGGCAATGCGGAGCACGTTTTGGCAAAATCTCACTTTTGAGCACACCAGATCTGAAAAACGTCGTACTGGCCAGAAATAATCGCCAAAAAGTGAAAACTGTCCAATTTTATGAGAAGTGCACAAAACGCACGTTTGGGGCCATGTGGAGCAAGTTTTGCCAAAATCTCACTTTTGAACATACCTGATCTCAAAATTGTGGTACTGGCCTCAATTCATCGCAACATCAACAACCATATTATTTCAGTAACGAGAGATACTGAAATAATATGGTTAATGATACTGAAATACTGAAATAATATGGTTGTTATTTCCTCTTTTAAATCATGCCGGTCTGCTATAAGAAGCGGATAAGTTTGTATTTGTTATTAGTTACAGTTGAAACTGCTACACTCGCAAAATAAGAAATGATATAGTTTCTTAAAAAATCGTTAAAAAATGCGTTATAATTATTTATTTTAAGAATTGTCCAAAATGAATAAATAAGTGAATACTGCATATAATGAGAATCAAAATTTCCTTAACTGCCTTTATTTTATTCATTCCAGCTTTCTCTGGATGGAAGGCCATTCCATTCCAAAAATTACTTGGGGATTATTTCGGGGTTAGTGTGAAAAAAATGGGGATCATTTCGGGGGCTGTACAGTCCCCTCGTTTTCCTCTGAGTTGTCGTCGCTTTCCTCTGACTAGTCGGACCTCTCCTCGTGACCCTCGTTTACATACAGGTCGATTTCTGATTTCAGGTCAGTGTATATCCTGGACGACTTCAACAGATTTCTTAACTCACCAGAGTTTTCTTTTACGTTATGCACCGTTCTGAAATGTTTGTCCACGTAGATTGCGACAGTTCCACACCCGCTTATCGGGCGCCACCTTTTCCTTCTGCCTGGACGCTTTACCTTTTCACTACTACGTCAAGTTGGTTTGTTGAATGTAACATAATGGACGTCAAACGGGGAATGTCTTCCTCTTATATGCCGCCCTTCCTGGCGTATATTTGTATATGACGTTGAAGGTTGTAGCCGTAAAAGAAGCAGCCTGTTATCCTACACATCCTCTTCTTATGATGGCTTCTTTTCTTCTGCCCGCTGTCACTCTTCAGGGGACTTGCTGCTTTCTTTTTTGTTTTCTTTACGGGCGCTTCGTCATCGCTCTTCAGGGGACTTGCTGTTTTCGTTTTCGTTTTCTTTACGGGCGCTTGTAAAATCGCTCTCGCTGTCTGTTGTAAGGGCACTTGCTGTTTTCTCCTTTGCCTTCTTTATAGGTTCGTAGTCGCTCTCACTGTCTGTTGGTGTGGCTTTTCTTTTCCTGAACTTCTTCTCTTCCTCGTCTCTCTCAATGTCCTTATCTGCATCGCCACCTGTTTGATCTTCGATTAAGTGAAACGTTTCTCGCGCACAGTCTAGCGTTTACTTGTACATTCCATATAATGTCTCAGTGTCAAGGGCTCTTGATGCTTGGTCATCAATCTCTCGTTGTAGGTGGTGCTGAGAGATCCAGGACATGAACCCCAAGGCCCTTTTGGCGCACCTCTGTAGCATTTCAAGGCCCAAAGCATCCGCTGCTTGGTAAAGAACTCCACAGTGGTGATAATCGGAGCGAAACGTGTTCCAGTTAATGTCTTTGTCCTTATTGCACAGTGCTCTTTGTCTTTTTACCTTCAAGACATCCTTCGCTGCTTGGTCACCATATAAGCATGATATTATATTATATTATATTATATTATATTATATTATATTATATTATATTAGCGTTTTTTCGCATGTGTTCGAGGTTTGAACTAAAAGCATAAGGTTGAGCCCATATTAAAACCGAGTGTATTCGCAGATAGTATTAAAGTCATGCTATATATCCTGCAAATTTGAATTTGTTTGATGTAATCCCCTCAGAGCTCGAACTGTTGAGCCGAGAATAACGCCGAGTGTATTGGCAAATAGTATTAAAGACGTTGTATATATCCTGCGAATTTGAGGAAGTGTGATAAAATCCCCTCAGAGATATTAACGTTCAAAGTATAGCCTCGTTTGCATGTTTGACGCACTTTTGGGTCCGCCATATTGGACATAATTCAACTGTTAATAACTCGCACGTTTTAGAAGCTGTTTCCTTGACTTTAGCCACACGGTTAGATCACTTTGGGATCTAACTCGATTGATATAAACACTGCCATAAACACAACATCTGACGATGTTATTAACGGTTGAAATTTACAGGTAATTAATTATTCAGTTATTAATTACTCCTAAGCACAATGATGAATTCACGCAAAACTTACAACAAAGTGTTCCTTTCCTGATGTATTAATTACATCTATCATAAAAGTATAGATAAACCCTCGTCCTTTGTCTCTAAAAGCCATAAAGTGATTTCTTGAGGGGAGGGTTAAATATCTAAAGATAAACTGCTGACTATGCAAAAGCAAACACTTTCGGTTGGGTAAAAAGTTTCCTAGAGTAGCACTAGGATCTTATGTCATATTTCTGATAGTTGGTTTGGTCGTGCATAGTCTTAAAAAGGTCTAAATAGAGTACAAATGCGGAGTACAAAAGAGCGTGTACTCACCGCCCCATGGCTTGTCCCTGCTGTGATGGCCAGCTTCATGTACGGACACTGATATGTCTTAACACGACCCCATCATAACTCCTAAAGTATTACCGCTTTAGACTTCAAATTTAGCAGATAGTACAAAATCTAAGGTTAGTAGATTGACAGTGTCGATGTCTCATTGTGACGTCATTATGACATCATTTAAAATGGCTGGGAAAAAACATATTTTTTGAAACCTAAATGCTGAATGGAGAAAGATATGGACTTGTGCTTTGATGTGCTACATTAACAGGTTATTAGGATCTTCTGTGCCAAGTTTCAGATAATTTGGATAAATTGTCCATTTTTTGTAATTGTTTTCTGATTCTTCGATGGAATCATATTTTGAAACTTAAATTCTAAATGGAGACAGATATTGTGCGATTTCTATGAAAAGTGCACAAAACGAACGTTTGGGGCCGTGCGGAGCAAGTTTTGGCAAAATCTCACCTTTGAGCACACCAAATCTCAAAATCGTCGTACTGGCCTCAAATCGTCGCCAAATCAGGAAAGCAGTGCGATTTCTATGAAAAGTGTACGAAACGCAGGTTTGGGGCCGTGCGGAGTACGTTTTAGCAAAATCTCACTTTTGAGCACACCAGATCTCGAAAATGGCGTACTGGACTTAAATCATCGTCAAATCAGCAAAACAGTGCGATTTCTAACTCTGGCAAGTCTGTCCTTTATGTATCCTCGTCGTTTTGGACTTTTTTTCCTAACTGGTGGCGAGAAAAATTTAATGAAAAACTGACTTTATGTGAAAATACTATTTTATACGGTTGGCACAAAGAGTCAAACAATTGGAAAGTTCTTAACTACTGTCTGATTGTTGCCAAATATCATGTTTTTGCACCAAGTGTACGTGGCGGCATCCTAGACTTCGACAGTTTTCTTTTGCGCTTTGATAAAAAAATTGATATTCTACGTACCATAGCTTTTAAATCTAGCCGACTAGAGCAATTCAAAAAATTATGGGCTAAGTGAATGCTAGTGCAACTCCCTTAAGTCATTGTCGTCAGTGACTTTTTACGTTTTTTAGTGATTTTCTGCATATAAACGATCCATAGGATTTCGTGACTCCATATTTGGGGTTACCATGGAAGGTGTTGCTGTTCTAAACAAATGAAGTCTCGAGTTTTCTATTAACGTCATTATGATGTAGTGTTTTTGCTTCCTTGAGCTATAATAGCGGCTCAAATATGGTTTGTATGCGATTTTTGGTAAGTTTACAGCCATTTTTATCTTTAGTAGCTGCCTGATGAGCATCATTAAGCGTGAAAGTAGCTAAGAGTCCACTTCCTCAAAGAAGCGAGTAAGGTGATGTAATTCGTTTGCGAATTTGGCTTGTTGTTCGTAGAACTGAATAAATGGCCGCTCCGAAACGAAGTAGCCTTGGGACTCCACTACTGATTAATTTCATGACCTACAACGGCATATTTTGAGATTTGCGACCACTGAAGAACACAACAAGCGCCAAACGTCGGTGGTAGGTCGGAGTGGCTGTGGACATAGTATAAATATGAAATATGTGGGGAAAGGAACGAACCCTGTCAAACATTATCGCTATTTCCCAGCATGCAGTGCGGTCGTGATGTTGAAAATCAAGGCAAGGCTAACATGCACTAGAACGAGAGGCTGTAGCTTGGCCCGGGCAACGAATAAGAGCATAAAAAATTACTACTAAGGTAGGACTAGGTCTGACGTTTGCTGTGAATGTTAACTTTTGGGTTTGCAACGATGATTTAAAAAAAACTGGAGGCAAAAATGTAATTTTTGTTCTTCTTCTATGACGTTAAAAACGGTCATTTTTGTTCTTCTCCAAATTCAAACGCTGATATTCTGCAAAAATCGCTGACCTTTTTTATGTTTATTGGATGTCTCAATTTGAATGACTTTCTAGTCACAACTGAAAATGTTCGCGCGATTGAGAAAGCTTCTAAGAACAATTTTGGCCGGGACTGACGTCAATGAGTTAACATATTATCTTTTAAGCTATATTGTACTTTCTTTCAATTAATATATTTTTTTCTTCTCTGTTTGCATATGTATCGTAATTATTGTTCTCTTTTGCTTTCGTTTTTCATTGTATTGCAAAACATTGTATTTACTATTTGTAATAAAAAAATCACTGTGCATTTACGAAGAGTATTCACGAAGTGGGACTGCTAAAACCGAAAATACCGGAAATATTTACGAAGAGGCTCCGTAACTTTTCTCCTACGAACCAACAAATGTCTCATAAGCTATGACAAACAAACGATTTATTTTCCCATCTTACAAACATTAACTAAGCAAATGTAACGAAGTAAAGCGGCTCAAAATAGACTGAGCCTTTATAACGCACGCATTTTGAATTCAGATAAATGTCACGATTGACACTGCCTCTCCAGGAAACAAAGGTAACTTTGATATCAAGCAAAACTGGAATCCACTTCAATCCTTGTAATCCTGCGCTTTATCTCTAAACTTCTACTTTTGCTTCGTACTATAGGATCTTTTTATCCAACTAAGTTGTATAGTTTGGGCCATTTGGCGATACAACGTGTAAATACGTTAAGCGACATTTTGCCATTTCGGCGGGACAGTGTAATTACTATGCATTTACGCAAAGTATTCCCGAAGTGCGACGGCTAAAACCGAAAAAGCCCGAAATATTGACGAAGAGGCTCCGTATTTTTTCTCCTAGGAGCCAAACAATGATCCAAAAGTTATGACAAGCAAATAAGTTACCTTTCTATGTTACAAACATTGACTAAGCAAATGGAACGAACTAAACCAGCTCAAAATAGAGAATATCTCGTAAGTTATGACAAACAAACAATTGATTTTTCCATCTTACAAATATAAACTAAGCAAAGGCAACGAAGTAAACCAGACTCAAAATAGAATTAGCCGTTATAACCCACGCATTTTGGTTTCAGATAAATGTCACGATTGACACTGCCTCTCCTGCAAACAAAGGCAACTTTGATTTCAACCTTAACTGTAATCCTGTTCAATCCTTGCAATCCTGCGCTTTATCTCCAAACTACTACTTTTGTTTTGTACTATACGTTCTTTTTATCCAACTAAGTTGTATATTTTGTGCCATTTGGCCATAAAACGTGGAAATAAGTTAAGCGACATTTTGCTATTTCGGCGGTTCAGTGTCATTACTATGCATTTACGAAAAGTATTCACGAAGTGCGACGGCTAAAACGGAAAAAGCCCGAAATATTGACGAAGAGGCTCCGTAATTTTTAACCTAGGAGCCAACAAATGGGGTCTTTATGCATGTACCGGTATCCATGAACCACTCATTGTCTTCTATTGTTTGTGAGGTATTGTAGTTTTGGTCTTGTTTTGCATTTGTATCATTCTCGTTCTTTGTTCCTTTTGTTTTACCGGTACATGCGACCGGTACATGCAGAATCTACCAACAAATGACTCATAAGTTATGACAAACAAACAATTTATGTTTCCATCTTACAAACATTAGCTAAGCAAATGCAACGAAGTAAAGGAGCTCAAAATAAACTGAGCCGTTACAACGCACGCATTTTGATTTAAGATATATGTCACGATTGACACTGCCTCTACAGAAAACAAAGGCAACTTTTATATCAAGCTAAATCTTAATGCACTTCAATGCTTGTAATCCTGCGCTTTGTCTGCAAACTACTACTTTTATTTTGTACTATAGGATATGTTTATCCAACCAAGTTGTATATTTTGTGCCATTTGGCGATATAACGTGGATATAAGCTAAGCGACAATTTGTAATTTCGGCGCTAAAGTTTCATTAGTATGCACTGAGCCGCTATAACGCACCCATTTTGGTTTCGGATAAATGTCATGATTGACACTGCCTCTCAAGCAAACAAAGGCAACTTTGATTTCCAGCTAAACTGTAATCCACTTCAATCCTTGTAATCCTGCGCTTTATCTCTAAACTACTACTTTTGTTTTGCACTATAGGATCTTTTTATCCAACTAAGTTGTATATTTTGTGCCATGTGGCGATATAACGTGGATATAAGCTAAGCGACAATTTGTCATTTCGGCGTTACAGTGTCATTAGTATGTATTTACGAAGAGTTTTCATGAAGTACGACGGCTAAAACTGAAAAAGCCCGAAATATTGACGAAGAGGCTCCGTAATTTTTCTCCTAGGAGCCAACAAATGACTCATAAGTTATGACAAACAAACCATTTAGTTTTGTATCTCACAAACATTGAGTAAGCAAATGTAACGAAGCAAAGCAGCTGAAAATAGACTGAGCCGTTATAACGCACGAGTTTTGGTTTTAGATAAATGTCACGATTGACACTTCCTCTCCAGCAAAGAAAGGGAACTTTTATATCAAGCTAAACTGTAATCCACTTCAATCCTTGCAATCCTGCGCTTTGTCTCTAAACTGATACTTTTGTTTTGTACTATGGGACCTTTTTATCCAACTAAGTTGTATATTTTGTGACAGTTGGCGATATAACGTGGAAATAAGTTAAGCGACATTTTTCAATTTCGGCGGGATAGTGTAATTACTATCCATTTACGAAGAGTATTCATGAAATGCGACGGCTAAAACCGAAAATGCCCGAAATATTGACGAAGAGGCGCCGTAATTTTTCCCCTAGGAGCCAACAAATGACTCATAAGTTATGACAAACAAACAATTTATTTTTCCATCTTACAAACATTAGCTAAGCAAATGCAATGAAGTAAAGCAGCTCAAAATAAACTGAGCCGTTATACCGCACGCATTTTGATTTCGGATAAATGTCACGATTGACAATGCCTCTGCAGCAAACAAAGGCAACTTTTATACCAAGCTTAATCTTAATCCACTGCAATCCTTGCAATCCTGCGCTATGTCTACAAACTACTACTTTTATTTTGTACTATAGGATATGTTTATGCAACCAAGTTGTATATGTTGTGCCGTTTGGCGATATAACGTGGAAATAAGCTAAGCGACATTTTGTCATTTCGGCGGAACAGTGTCATTAGTTTGCATTTACGAAGAGTTTTCATGAAGTGAAATCTCATGTTTGTTTGTGAAATCTCATGTTTGGTGCCGTGCGGAGCAAGTTTTGGCTAAATCTCACTTTTCCGCACACCAGATCTCAAAATCTTCGTACTGGCCTCAAATCATCGCCAAATCTGGAAAACAGTGCGATTTCTATGAAAAGTGAACAAAACGCACGTTTTGGGCCGTTCGGAGCAAGTTTTGGCAAAAATTGACTTTGGAGCACACCAAATGTGAAAATTGTCGTTCTGGCCTCAAATCACCACAAAATCTCGAAATCAGTGGCATTTCTATGAAAAGTGCACAAAACGTACGTTTCAGGCTGTGTGGAGCATCTTTTGGCAAAAACTCACTTTTGAGCACACCAGAGCTGAAAATCGTCATTCTGGTCTCAAATCACCACCAAATCTGGAAAACGGTGAAATTCTATGAAAAGTGCAAAAAACGATCGTTTGGGGCCGTGCGCAGCACGTTTTGGCAAAATCTCACTTTTGAGCACACCAGATCTGAAAATCGTCGTAGCTGCTCCAAATCATCGCCAAATCTAGAAAGCAGTGCCATTTCTAAGTAAAGTGCACAAAACACACGTTTGGGGTCGTGCGGAGCAAGTTTTGGCAAAATCTCAATTTGATGACAAGATTTTTTTATAAAAAGTATTTCTTCATGCGCTAAGGTAGATAATAAAATAGAATAACAATTAAGAATGGAGTTCTTCAGGGTTTTACGAAATATTCTTAAAGAATTTGAATTAGTTATATTTGTAGGCAAGGAATTCCAAAGGCGAGGACCAGTGAATTTTAGGGAACGTAAGCCATATTGGGTGGTATTAACTGAGGTTACATAAACATTTGTATTGCATGATTGCCTCGTTGAATAGGAATGAACAGAGGATGTAAATTTGAAATATTCATTGAAACAGGGGGGTAACAGTCTATGTGAACACTGATAAACAAAAGAGAGAATTTGTAATTCAATAACATAATTGAGTTTAAGTAGATTGAGAGATTTGAACAGAGGCTCAGAATGGGATTTTGGTTCAGAGAAAGATATTATTCTGATTGCTTTTTTTGGATAACAAATAAATGTGTTAGAAATGAGGGAAAGGTTAGACCCCAAACATGGACGCCATAAGTGAGGAAAGGATAAATAAGAGAGTAATAAAGCATGACAAGAATATGTTTATATCGTAAAAAGGGTTGTTGTTGTTCATCGTGGTGAACACACTAGTAAAGAAGTATTTTTCGTTTGTCTCACGATGTAGTCACTTCCGATGTGGATCGCAACGTTTCGACTGCATACTGCTAGTCTTCTTCAGGCGAAGACTCTTCTTCGCCTGAAGAAGACTAGCAGCATGCAGTCGAAACGTCGCGATCCACATCGGAAGTGACTACATCGTGAGACAAACGAAAAATACTTCTTTACTAAGAATATGTTTGTTGACAAAATGTCTCACTTTTGACAAAATACCTACAGTTTTCGATAGTTTCAAACAAAGCTCATTAACATGACTTTTCCATGTTAAATTAGAATCAAATGTTATACCTAGGTACTTAGTAGAGTCAACTTGTTTAATAGGTGCATCATCAATTTTAATTCTTAATGACTGACTGGGTTTGAGTTTACTGGAATGAAAAAGAATAAAGTTAGTCTTAGAGATACTAAGAGCTAATCGGTTACATTTCATCCATTCAGCAACAGATTTTAGTTCACAATTTAACGTTGCTTCAAGGTGACTAAGGTTTTTACTAGAAAAATAAATATTAGTATCGTCAGCAAATAGATGAAATGTTAGTAAGCTAGAAGTATTGGGCAAATCATTTACATATAATAAGAATAAAAGGGTCCTAGAATAGATCCTTGTGGCACACTACATGTCACTGGTAAGGAAAGTGAGTTATGGCCATTAACATTTACAAATTGTTCTCTTTGGGATAAGTAAGACTTAAACCAATCAAGGACAATACTTCTTATTCCATAATGATCAAGTTTAGTTAATAGGATTGCATGATTAACAGTATCAAATGCTTTTTTCAAGTCTATAAATATACCACAATCAAATTCATTATTATCAATGGACTGGCGAATAGATTCAGTGATAGAAATAAGAGCATGGGTAGTAGAACATTTTTCTCTGAAGCCAAACTGAAGTGGATACAGTATTTTTAATTCTTCCAAATAATTGTACAGGCAATGATACATAGCTTTTTCAAATAATTTACTAAAGTTAGAAAGAACAGAAATTGGTCTATAATTGTCTATGTCAAATCTTGAGCCCTTCTTAAAAACAGGAGTAATCCTCGCTAATTTTAATTTCTCAGGAAAAGTACCAGTAGCAAAGGAATCATTAACTAAAAATGCAAGAGGCTCGGATATATAGTCCCTAATAGTTTTCAAAATAGTAACAGGTACACTGTAGGGGCCAGAGGACTTGCTAGCATCCATTTTACCAATAAAAGTCAAAATTTTATCTGAAGTGACAGGGGATAAAATATCGAACCTGAGTAGTTACCCCTAAGGTAGAATAAGGGGCTATGACTTCCCCAAGGGATTTCCTTCTCCGTAGTCTTACCAATATTAGCTAAAAAGTTATTAAAGATATTAGCAATGTTATTAGGGTTATCAACAGACTTATTATTATTCAAAATAGAAGTTATGTAACTGTTTTTACATTTACCAACATTTATAATTGACCTAATACCAGACCACAGCTTTTTCATGTTATACTTATTTAAAGAAAAATATTGACTAAAATATGTAGATTTACTATCTTTCAGATCTTTAACAACCCTATTTCTAATTTTTTTATATAGATAATGAAGATTAAGATCTGGTTGTTTACATTTAAGTAATTTAGAATAAAGTTTGTCTCTATACTTCATTTTAGCAAGGATTTCTCTAGTGATCCAAGGTTTGGAGGATATTTTAACCTCCTTCTTAGAAAGTTTCTGATAAGGTACATGTTTCTTGCAAACAGAGTTGATTTGGTTGTAGAAAAGATCAAACTAGCCATTTGTATTTAAATTACTATTATTAATAGAAGAGAAATCGAGGTGACATACTTCATCAACAAACGTTTCCTCACTGAAATGAGAATAGTCATGTTTGTAGTAGTTAAGGGAGGCATAATTAACTTTAAGGTCTTGAATGATCAGAAACTGTGGGAAATAATCAGAAATATTGGTGACTAGATTTCCACTAAAAGCATTAAAGTTATATGTGTTAGCAAAAATGTTGTCAATTAAAGTAGCACTTCTATCAGTTACACGGGTTGGTTGGAGAATATAAGGCAACAGATAATTAGAGTTCATCATATTTTAAAAAATTTTCAGAAGCAAGATGGTTTATACAGTTTTGCAAGTTAATATTAAAGTCACCTGGTATAAATATAATCTTGTTGTCTCTTGCTAAGTTATGCAATACAGTCTCAATATGCTCAGTAAATCTTCCAGGAGAGGATGAAGGGTGCCTATAGGCACAACAGCACAAAATATTTTTTTGATTTAATATTCTTAATCTCAACCCAAACAGTCTCAAATTCCTCATCAGTTACACTAAGGTCAGTTCTTTTGACAGCATTCAATGATTTGCTGGTATAAAGAGCGACACCACCTGCAGCTGATCTAGAAGGCTGTGAATGCAGATTATAGCCATGCAAGTCATTATTCATTTTGAATCCTCTTAAAAAATTTTCTCTTGTTTCACTGACTCCTATAACTTGGAAGGGGAAGCCTAATAAATCAAGAGTAGCATGCAAATCATCCAGATGAGCATCTAAACTGTTTAGGTTGACATGAAATAAGGAGAAGTATGACTTATTAGATGATAAAGTCATCTTTTCAAAGTCATGGAAATAATAATACTTAGAGTTTATAGGATTGGGTATGTTATTCTCTATATCAGAATTATCAAGATAAGGTATACCAGAAATTGTAGACAACACATCAAGCCAAGGCAGGAATTCAAAATGAGATGGCATTCTGCAGTTCATAAGGCTTAGTAGTTCAGAATCATCAACAGAGGGAAAAGGAAATATGGAGGCAATACAATGTTTACAATACCATACCTCATTACTTGAGTGCAAAAGACAATAATTGTCTAAGGATAGTCCATTACATTTTTAATGAATCCAATAAAGGCAGTTACCACAACGTATTGACTTATCAGTCCTTTTCACAGCTCTGAATCAAATTCCACATGAACCCTTGTTGTTGGTGTTAATAATGTTACTCATTTAGTATTTCGTTCATTTAGATAATAGGATTATCCGGGAGAATAACTGACACTAGGTGGTTTTTCCTTGATGACTAGTTTATCATATGAAAAGTAAGCAATCTTGCCTTCCTCCTTTGCTCGTTTTAATTATAGAAGAAGTTCTCTCCGTTTCGCCATTGTTTCCTCAGCAAGATTTTCATAAATATGAATTCCATGAGGCTTGACTCTTCTAGCTGCTTTAAGGATCGCTTCTCTTTCCTTCCAATCGTAGAGTTTACATACGACTGTTCTCGGTTTTGGCGTACCATCGAATTTCTTGTCTTTTCCGGTTCGATGTGCACGCTCAATTGCAGGAAGTGATTCCATCTGCAGCTTTTCAGTGAACATCTCCTTCACTTTGTCTTCCGCACTCTCCCAACTTTCGCGCGACTCCTCTACTATACCTTCAATACGAACATTATTCCTTCGACTTTGAATTTCGAGGTAGGTCGCTTTTTCGAGCTGCTTCGCGCCAAGTGTTTGGAGCTTGGTGATCTCCTCAACCGCCGATTGTAAATTCGTATCAAGCAAAGTAATCTGCGTTTGGTGCTTTTCAATATCCTTCTGGCTGAATTCAAGACTTGTTTTAAGGTCTGCAATTTTAGTCACTAGATCATCGACCCTTTTAGTTAAACTTGCCGCAATGGATTCCACGAAGTTCTTGAACATACGCTCTTGTGATTGCAGCAGTTCACGAATAACACTAATCGAGGCGAACTCAGCATCTTCGCACCCTTCCACCGCTTCAGTAGAAGTCAATTTCGAACTAGATTTACCTTTGTTGGGCATGATATATAATAAGTAAAAACAAGCTGACGATAGCGTAGAAGAAATACCTAGTAATATCACATAAAAATATCGGAAAGATAACTAGAAAGTGGGAGACGAACAGAACACGTCCGCCATTTCCGCTGACCGCTGAGCACATCAGACCAGAAAATCGTCGTTCTGGTCTCAAATCACCACCAAATCTGGAAAACAGTGGCATCTCCATGAAAAGTGCACTTTTACGAGTTACTGTACCGCTCCAACAACATAGATGACCAAAAAAGTAAGAATTCGTCATTTTTTAAATCAGAAAATGTAACAGAACTTAACGAAGAAGAAATCAAATCCTGCGAAGGATTGGTAAACGAAGATGAATGTATCAACGCGCTCAACGATTTCAGCAATAATAAATCTCCGGGTACCGATGGTCTACCAGCAGAATTCTACCGACTCTTTTGGTCAGACATCTCCTTTGACCTACTTGCCAGCTACAATTACGCCTTTCACTACGGGACACTTTCTATAAGCCAAAGACGAGGAATAATCTCGCTTATACCAAAAAAATCTAAAGATAAAACAATCCTGGAAAATCTTAGGCCAATCTCACTCCTAAACGTTGACTACAAAATCCTCACTAAAGTTATAGCCAAGAGAATAGAAAACGTTCTGCCAACCTTAATAAACCCAAATCAAACAGGTTATGTAAAGGGCCGCTATATTGGTGAAAACGTACGACTGATTTACGATCTAATACACTACACAGACAAGCTAAATAAAAAAGGCGTTGCTATTTTCTTGGACTTTAAAAAAGCTTTGGATTCCATTGAATGGAATTATCTTCAAGAAGCACTCCGGCTGTTTAACTTCGGCCTTGACATCCGAAACTGGATAAAAATATTCTATAACAATGTTACAAGTTGTGTCGTGAACAACGGCCACGCCTCTGTCTCTTTCTCCTTACAGCGGGGAGTCAGACAAGGTTGTCCTTTGTCTGGCGTCCTTTTTGTCATCGGCATTAGAACTTCTCTCTAGAGCTATAAGAAGCGAGCCGGCTATAAAAGGTATCCAAGTAAACAACCACGAACTAAAAGACGACACAACAGTATTTGTACGTGACCTTGACTCCGTTACAAGTCTATTAAAGCTATTAAACGATTTTAAAGAATGTTCCGGCCTAGTAATTAATACTACCAAAACCGAAGCAATGTGGTTAGGAGAATGGAAACATAACACAGATGAACCTTTTGGTTTTAAATGGCCATAAGAACCTATTAACGCACTCGGTGTTTTCTTTTCTTACAATCAAATAAACGCTGACAGACTCAATTTTGGCGAAAAAATACTTTACCTGGAGAAATTGTTGAACACTTGGAAACGAAGAAATTTAACTCTTTATGGAAAGATTAACATTGTCAAGACTCTTGGGATTTCTAAATTAGTTTATTCTGCTTCTGTACTGCCTGTTCCAGATCACTATATCCAAGAAATCAACAAATTAATCTTCAACTTTATTTGGTCCGGAGAGACCTCTAAAATCAAAAGAAATACCTTAATCGGAGAAAAAAAAAGATGGTGGCTTGAAAATGTGTGATTTCAAAATCATGGAAAAGCCACTGAAGCTAGCTTGGATAAGCAGAATTCAGGATGATTCACAAGCTTCCTGGAAAATAATCCCTAATCATCTTTTGCACAAACACGGAAATCTTGTCTTTTTAACAAAATGCAGCTTCCCAGCAAATATACTTGACAATGACAACAAACTCCCCACTTTTTATAAAATAATGCTAAAATATTGGTATGAGTTCAAAGTCGCAACGAAAACCGATTGCGGAACGCATCCTAGAAACGAATCATTGTGGAACAACAGAAAAATCCTGATAGAAAACAAACCTGTTTTTTACAACAATTGGTACAACGCTGGCATTACCAAAATAAGCGACATATTAAGCCAAAACAGTGAGTTTTTGAAATTGCACGAGTTCGCTCTAAAATTCAATCTTAATGTCCCTTTTATGACATACTATGGTCTGGTGAAAGCAATTCCAAATGAGTGGAAAGCCAATTTTAAAAGCCCAACTTGGAATTTTGAACACAATACACCAGTCAACACCCAGACAACTAGATGTATTTACTCCTCTCTTTTAAAAGCCGGTTTCGTTCCTCCCACCGCTGAAACCAAAATTCTTCGCCACGGGTTCACAAAAAAGACCATTCAGAAAGTTTATCTCATGCCTTTCGCCGTCACAAACGAAGTAAAAATAATCATGTTTCAATACAAAGTGATTCAAAACATACTCCCAACCCGCGTCTCCCTTCATCGAGACGGCCTCCTAGAAAACCCTATATGCAACTTATGCAATGCCGAGAAACAAACTTTAGATCACCTGCTAATAAACTGCGCTCTGACAATTGATTTTTGGACCCTGTTTCAAAACTGGTGGTACCAAAAAACATGTGAAATAATAACGTTAACTACAAGCCATATACTTTACGGCTGGCATGATAGAACAACACTAAACTATTGTCTATTAATTGCCAAATATTGTATCTTTTGCACAAGCCTTCGCGGAAACGTCTTAGATTTCGAATGTTTTATACTGAGTGTTCAAGAAAAACTTAAAATTCTTAAAGAAATAGCGACTACAAAAAAAATAATTCCGAAGTATTATCGCACCTGGGCACCACTACTCTAGTTTTTTACTTTACTTTTGTACATATTTTTTTTCTCGTATGTGTAAACTACGTAGCTGCTATTAACACTGTAATAGCTAAATTTCTTTGTAATAGCCAAATATCTGTGTATATTCCTGTTAATAAAAAACAGTGTACAAAAGGATCGTTTAGGGCCGTGCGGAGCAAATTTTGGCAAATTCTCACTTTTGACAAGAGATGTGAAAATCATCGTACCTGCCTCAAATCATCGCCAAATCTGGAAAGCAGTACGATTTCTATGAAAAGTGCACAAAACGCACGTTTGGGGCCGTGCGTAGCAAGTTTTGGCAAAATCTCACTTTCGAGCATACCAGATCTGGAAATCGTCGTTCTGGCCTCAAATCACCACCAAATCTGGAAAACAGTGGTATTTCTATGAAAAGTACACAAAACGATCGTTTGGGGCCGTGCGGAGCACGTTTTGGCAAAATCTCACTTTTGAGCACACCGGATCTCAAATCGTCAATAGGTCACAAATGGAGATATAAGCCTGTATCGCCGTAACATGACAATCAAATTATTGTTTCCACACCGTATGAAGGCGAATAAATTGTTCGAGCCACCCCGCAGCGTTTTCGCATACATATGGTTGGACAGGAGGCCCCCTCACTGTGGAAAATATAGAATTTCTTGGTTCTCTTTTTTTTTTTCTTCAACCTTAATAGACTTTTTTTTATTGCAACACACACACACACACCAAAAAAAAACACTACTTACAAAACAAAGACGAACACTACTTACAATACTATTACTACTTACAATACAATACTTCCTTACAATACTATTTTTGCACTACTTTGTTCCACAATTGGTTCTTAGGTATGCACCTATGTAGTTAGAAAATTACAGTTTAAGACAGGTTTCCACTTAGCCTCAAGCATCTTCAGATTATTATATTTTGCAGCAATGAGACGTTGGTTTTATATTTTCTTTTAACTAGTTCTTTATAGGAAGAGAAAAAAGGAAGACTATTATTTCTACGACAGTTCCATAAATGTAGCTTACCTAAAACAATTAAATAATTAAACAAAAGACATTTAGTATCTGTGACACCAATTAAAATAGTTTTTAACTCGAGTTTCCTTTGTTCTTTAGATATAGAGAGCCAATAAGATTCAAATTCATCCCAAAATGCACGCGAGTGAACGCAGTAAAAAAATAAATGATCAATTGTTTCCCGAGAAGTGTTACAAAAAGTGCAAAGATCACTTTGAATTAAACCTATCTTAGCTAAACGTGAATTTGTAAACAAAATGTCATTCAGTATTTTGAACTGAAAACATTGCACAAATGTTTCACAGATACAAGATTTTATTAATGAAAAAGCCTTTTTTGTTTCCACATCATCAACAGAAAATTTTGATTTCAACTTTATGAAACCTCTGGACTCTGTCGCCTTATTGGATATTAAGAGACCATAGAAATCTTTACACTTACTTAACACTGGATTGAAAATTTTGTCACCGATTTGAAATTGCAAAGATCTAACATGATCTTTATTAATTTCTCGGCTTAGAATTCTCAAATGATTTGGTACAGCGCAACGAACACCAGTCCAGGTCAGAAAGTTGAATCTCTTAAACCGTTTTGTGTTGCAAAATTAAAGGACTCCGTATTACTCAAATCAAATCTTAAATCGCTTATGAGAAAAATATTTGCGCTATTATAATTATGATAATATATAGGTTTACCGTTAACTCTAATATTATGATTGTTCCAAATGATGGCTTTGCAAGAATTAACATCAAATTTGGAACGAAAATCTGACCACCATTGTAACAACTCTTTATAAAACATTGTGGAAAAGTTATAATCATTAATATTATAATCACAATAGAAAAAAAAGTCTCCACCAAAAGGCTTTAATAAATGTAAAAAAATAAGCTTTCCAAGGATGAAAATCGTCATTTAGGAATCTTCCGATCCATGAAAGTCGAAGTGACATAATTGTCGTTGTAAGATCAGTTACGTTTAAGCCACCAAATTGAACATCATTAATTGCCGCCGTCCTAGCGATTTTATCCGGACCCTTCCAAAGAAAATTATATATGATTGTTTGAAGAGACTTTATGAACTCTATAGGAGAAGGAAGAATTGACAAAATATATGAGACTTTAGGAAGTAATAAACTCTTAACAATTGTGACTTTACCAAACAAGGAGAGGCCTCTCCAACTCCACAAGCGTATTTGAGATTTGATTTCTTTGAGCTTGTCGTAGAAATTCTTCTGCAGTGATTCTTCATTATTATAGCTAAAGTGAACCCCTAATGCTTTAACAGTTTTACACCATTTCAATGCTAGAGGTGTTTCAGTGTTAGTACGGGAAGAGCCTATCCACATTGCTTCGGTTAGTAGATAATAATCGCTGGTTCTGGTGCAATCCTCGGCCACGTTAATTTTAACGTAAAAATCATTGATTTTTCTCTTCAATCCAGCACAACATTCTCAACTTCCTTCCCCTCATTTCTCACGTAACATCATTCCCAAAAGTCCACACGTTCCACTTCTAACTTTTTCCCATGATTTCCTACACAACTTCCAGTCTCTCACATCCCCTCAATCCTCCACGTTTCACATCCCCTCAATTCTCCACAAACATTTCCAACGTTTCACTTCTCCATTGTTCCCCTCAATTCCCCACAATTTCACCCATTGCAACATGTTTCACCCATTGCAACATGTTTTTCATCAATTCAAACACATTCGAATTAAGGTGGCCTCGGATCCCACCAGAACCAGCGATTATTATCTACTATTAGGGTGAAAAATCTATTCCGGAAAATCCACTCCGGGAAAATAATTTTAAATCCACTCCGGAAAATCTATTCCTCTTCCTGCACCACATATCTTGGCCATCCTTTCAAAATTTTCATTCCCATTCCCAACAGAACATCTTCTTTCACATGAAATTTGTGCTCCAGAATGAACAACTCAACACGTTCTCCGCATTTCTCCTTCTTTTTCAGGAAGCGAACAATTTGTTTTCGTTTCTTCTCCAGCCGCTCTGCTTTGATATCTTCTTCCGTTCTTCCCATTTTCAATTCAATCTTTTCTTTTTCAACTTCCACTTCCACTCCACTTCCACTTCCACTTCCACTTCCACTTCCTTTCTTTCACCCAATCTCCAATGCCCCCTTGCGAACGTGTTAATTCCATTTTCCAACACCACCAACTTGTCGTCATTGGAAGACAACGCAATCTTCTCCATTGTTTCTGTGAAAAGATGATGTTGTCTGCTTCGAATCACATTTTGCTTTCGAATTTCATTTCCTTCTCCTTTTAAGCATTTCACAAAGTTTTCAAACCGCAACTGCTTTTTGATCACGCATTTCTTCACTCCTTTTGCTTTCTTTTCTTCCTTTCCTTCATCCAGCAGGAAAGCATAAAGTTTTGGTCTCAATGCCACAAACTCTTTCATCATTTTCCCACCACATTCATCTTTCATCAACCCAATCTTTTTCTTGTTTTCTTTCACAATTGGCAATCCATTCAAAACAGCGGGGTGATCTTTGGGAAAGTCATTTGTGTCGAAACGCTCTTTCACATCCTCTGCAATGTCAGCAAAGAAATCATCTGTTCCAATTTCATAAACCAGTGAATCTGTGTCTGTGTAAAGAACTTGGAGATCTTTCCACTTTTTCTTCGCATAATTATAGTGAAAGTCATACATCAAGGTTTTCGACAAATCCAGGATGGACATTCCCACATAAACTGGTTTATTCATAACAATCTGAGTTTTCCTCATCTTCATCGCAATCAGAAATTCATCGAAAATTTGCAAATCAGCAAAGTTTGATTTATTCACCAGTTTCTCTGCTCTTTCAACATCTTTCACCAGTTCAATGCAAACTCTCTTTCGCACATTCTCCATTGTCTTCCCGAAAACTGAATTGTTCATTAACTTGAAGAAATCTTTTTCAAATGCATTCTTAGCGCCCATTCTCAATTTCGTGTTTTTGTCAATATACGATTTCATGAAGGCTTCTTCCCGAAATGCAATCCATGTTCTCACCTTTTTCAGTTTCATCCCCAGGGAAAGGAAGAGTTTCAGATTTTCTCCATGCAGGACCATGTTCTTCTTGTCTCTCAGATTTTGAGTCAATTTCCACACTACACCCAGCTTCAAACTTTCTGGGGCCAGGGGGAAATCATTGTGTGTATCATGCAATTCCTCTGGGTATTCCAAATCAACTTCCAGAATGCATCCAACGCCTTTTCCATCCACAAATGTTTTCCAATCCGACAATTCATCTTTCTTCATCCATCTGAAGCCCCCAACTGGAAGGGGCTTTGACATTGCCCATCCATAAAGGTTATTTGCATCCAAATAAACCAAAAACTTTGACGGTTGGCTTGCATCAAAATCTTCCATGCACTTGTTATTTGCCTTTGCATATCTCTTGAATGCATTGGAATTTCCGCCTCTCATTCCTCTTTCAACCATCAGCAGCATGTTCACATCATTCAACAATTCCAAAGAAACTCCCGTCATTTTCAACATCGCATTCCACGCCATTCCAGGGGTTGTGAAGAACTGGGCCGGATCCAATTCATAGTTTTTCTCACAAAGTTTTCTGAAGTTTTCAACCACATCTGCCAGCAGCAAAACATCCGTTTTCAGATAGAGATCATGGAATTCCCCCATGTTTTTCATCTGCCATTTCTCCCAGACATTCCTTGCATGCTCAAAATCGTCATCCTCAATTCCTGCGTCATTCAATCTGGAGAAAAACGCTTCTTTCTCTGGCAAGATCCCATCAAACTTTTCAAATGAATCCATGAATTCATAGGGATAAACTCCTTTCCTTGTCATCAAGTCAAACTTTTCTCCCTGGAAAAACCTGGCAGTTTCTGCCAAATCTGACTTGGGAAGATTCCCCACCAAATTCCCCAGGGAAGACGCCATGAACTTGAATGAATCCAGAAAACGGATTTCATGCTTCACAACAATTTCTTTTCCGTCCCAAGTCGTGTCCCGTTTCAATTCAAACTGCAGGGAGAAGGAGATATATTTCTCCTCATTGTTGGGGATGCATTGAACATCCAAGACTTCCTCCAATGTCCCCAAAGCTCGCACGAAAAGATGTGAGTCATAGTTTGCTAGGTTGTGGAAAAATACGGGGGTGAAGTTTGGTTTCTGAAACATTCGATTGCAAGAGCGATGAGCAGCTCCTCTGAATTTCCCTGTGAAATGGCAGTGATCTCGCACTTTCATCTTTTCTCCCTCTTTTTCAAATTCTCCTCGGCACAACCAGCAACATGTTGCCTGATTGAAACTTTTCCATTCTTCTTGGGAGAGAGGCATCATTTTCTTCTGTTTCAACCCCAGTTGTGCCTTTTTCACTTCCTCAATGAGTTTTCTGATGAATTCTTTTGGAAGTTCTTTTGATTCTTTTTCATTTCCAGCTCGTTTCAACACCGGCTTCATTTCCAAAAACGGGGAAACCAAATGAAACGCAAATCCACAGGGAAGATGCTCCTGCATTTTTTGGGTCTTGGCAGGCTTCGCTTTCTTCCTTCCCTCATCCTCCACAGGTTTCAAAATCGATTCAAAATCAGCATAACCCACAACTGGAACATGAATCATCTTTGAGAAGTTGCGGAAAGAACAATCACCTTCAGGCATCACAATCTTTGTTGCTTCAAATTCCACGCAGTTGCTTTGGTGTTTTCTCAGGCTTTCTTCACTGGGAAATGAATTGATGCATCTCTTGCAGAAGAATCTTTGTCGATTCGTTTTCGACACTTGCGACCCCGCCAATCGTGAAAAGTTTTTCACGATGCAGAAATGGCTTTTAAACTCCTTTTTCAACAGCAACAAGTCAACATGTTTCTCCTTTTCTTCATCCGTCACTCGCAGGGGGAAAAGCTTTCCATCCCACCCAAAAACATTCACCGAAATCCCATTCCGCTTTTCAAATTTCCCAATATCTGCTAAAGTCGTTGGAAACCCAATTTCACTCCAATCAAATTCTTCAGCTGGTTTTCTCAGCAAACGTGTGATTCTTTCAGGATTCTGTGTCACCATATGTGTTGCTCTTGCCATGCACCATTTGAAACACATCTCATCTTCGTTTTGCATATTCACCACAGCGTTCTTATTTGCCACTTCTTTTGGAAGAGGAATGTATGAAGATCCACCCAATGGGTTCCATCGAACCAAATGAATTTCCAATCTGATAACTCTTTCAAACGCCCAATTACTTCCTCTTCGATTGAAATTCTCCAAGTTGTACCTCATTTCTCTCCCCATTTCATCAAACAACTCGCCAGCGTCAGTTCCTTCCAAATTTCTTTTCATGCGTGAATGGAAGAATGGCGTGTCTTCAATCATTGCTTCATCGTCCAAGTCAGGCTTCACCAGCAGACACACCAGCACGCATTTGATTCTGGTTTGTCGATTTTGCTTGATCAACTCAACCACATCACCTCTCACTCGCCGGAGAAAATCTTGAGGAGTTGAATGACCAATTGTCTTGCAAATCCTCTCAAAGCGGATTGTCTTTCTTCAACAACAAATTGACGATCCCATAAATTCTCAATCTGCCGCTTCAATCTTTCAATCGCGGGATTCGATCTCCTCCGAACATCAACATCATCCACACTTTCCAACCAATTCAACCAATCGACAACAGTTTCCACATCTTGTTCAATCGCTCTGGGAATGGCTCTGGAAGGAAAATCTCTTCTTTCCGGAACTAAAATAGGCACTGAAATTTTTTTATTTCTCGAATCTAGGAGGGTTTTCGGGGCTTTGAAAATCATTGGGGCGCTGACATTTCCTTTCTTTCTCGGTCTTTCGGGTTGCGATTCTTCCCAAAGTTCCATCAATTTGGCTTTGGACATTTGGGAAAAACCGGCAATTCCTTCTTCACGGGCCTAATTTCGCAAATCTTGCAGATTCATTTTATTTGGAAAAAATAAAAAAAATATTTTCCCAAATAAAATGAAGTTTTCAATTCAGGAAGAAGGAAAAGAAAAAAAGATTTTTTTCACATTCAAAGAAGCCAGTCAAGAAACAAACATCCCCATCTCCAACATTTGGCGAGTTCTCAAAAGAGAAAACAAAAAATTCAAAAGGAAAGATGGAAAAGTTTTTTTCATTCAGGAAGAAATGACAGATGAACCTTTTCTCCAAGTTGATGGAGAAGATATTTTTGATTATGATGAAATAGAAAAGTTTGGAATTTCCAGCCAAGTTTTCCTCAACCAAATCCTCAAGAAGAAAAAACATTTTCTTGATTCGGAGGAAATCACTCACTTTATCACATGGAAATCTCCTGAATTTGATTTGTTCATTGATAAATTGAGGGAAAATCAAAGGACTGAAAAAATCATTCAAAAGAACAAAAAGAAATCAAGACCAAAATCAACTAGAAATCACACTTCAGTTTTTGCAAATCACAACGACTTGGTGGACCTCATTGAAAAAGTTTGAATTTTTCATTTCTTGGAAATGAAAAACTTACCAGTCTTCCTCCGTGTCCTGAAACGTTTCCATGGAATTTGGTCACAAAACAACAATTGATTGAACATGAAATGGATTGACAGTTTCCGCAAAAGATGCGAGAAATTCGAAAGATCACATGCCCTGTCAGTTTTTCTCCAATGTGATCATGGGGATCAAACCGAATGAATTTTCGTCTCCCAACTTCTCCTTCATCAAATTTTGAGAATGGCACGCTGATGTTTCCTTTTTGGTCAGTCCACAACTTTCCCCAAACTTTTTCCATCTCACTTCGATCCATTTTGATCAGGTTGAAATCAGTGGATGAGAATTGCCCAACTCGCCAATTCAGTTTGGTAACTTTTGATTTGTTTTCCATCGCCAACTTTCTGATTTGCTCTTCAATCTCCTGAAACTTTTCCTTGATTTGTGGAGGAGATTCATCCAGATTGATTCCCAGGGAAAATCCGTTTTCATTCTTGAAGATTTTGAAACAACATTTCTTCAGTTCAAGTGTGATAGGTCTTTCTTTGAACCGGATGGGAATTTCCACAAATGGGGGATGGTTTCCAGTTTTTATTTTAGGTTCTTCAGTTTTGATTTCTTTCACTTCCACATCCATTTTTTAGGTGGTAAGAAAAAAAAGTTTTTTCACCACAAAAAAAATGGAAGTGGAGCAAAACGAAGAAAACTTTGAAGAGTCTTTGGAAAATCTGCAAAAGTGCGGTTTCGATTCTGATTTTTCGAGAGAACTTTTGGTGGCTCTTAACTGGGATGAGGAAGCGATCTGGGACTTTTGTTTGAGTTTAAAACGTTGGGGGTTGAAAGGACAAGATGTCACACCTTGGGAACTTGTTGAAATGATCAAAGATCCGTTCTTCAGTTCACTGGCAAATGTGGAAGAAATGATGATGATGATGACTGGTTCTGGCTCAATGCAGCTGGCGTTCATCCCCTGGATGCATATGAAATCTTGGTGGAGATGGGGGAAAATTTTGATGGGCCATGGCACATCCACATGATGGAACAAGAAAACTGGAATCCAAGAGACCACTCAGTCGAGGAAAACATTGCAACTTTCAGATTTTGGAATAAGAGGGAAAGTCAACGAAGGAGAGCCGCACGAAAGAATCGGGGTGAGAAGGAGCGAAGGAAACGAAGGGAACTGGGAGTGAGCGAATCGGAGAGCGAATGAAGGGAAGTGATGTTTCCTCACCGAAGGTGATGAATCATTCAAAAAACAAATCATATCCCCTCTCAAACCGCTCCAAATCCAACCCCAAATCAATCACAATCCCATCAATTGCTTCCATTGAAAACAAAAATTCAGCTCGATCAAAATTTCCTCCCCGCAAAGCGAAGCGCAAATCAATCAATGTTTTTTCATAGGTGGTGAACGCGAACTTCGCCATCTCAGTTTTGCTTTTCAGGTTCTTCATTTCATTGGCAGTTTTCAAGATCAGTCCCGCTCCTGAAATCACTCCCAAAACGACTGGGTTCAAAGTTGCTGCCCCAGCAATCGTCCCGATTGCAACCAAACCGGAAGAGGTCAAATTCATGAGCAGATTCATTTTCTTGAATCGGCCATGCGCTCGTTTCAAGCACCAGAATCTTTTATGATAAAATCGAAAAAGTTTTTTAATCTCTTCCAGTTCTTCTTCCCGAATTGCGGGGTCAATGTGATTGAAAGCAAAAATGCTTTGTTTTCGCGCTGGGGCTCGCTTCGCTCGCTTCGCTCGGCTCGCTTCTCTCGCTCTCATTTTTCTAGATAATTTCAAAAAGAAATGTGATTTGGGCCTGGCCAATATTTAATGTTCGACCATCTATTCTTGCTGTAAATAATTCTCCTTCCTTATAAACAACATTTGAAAAAGAAAATAATTGAATTCTATTATCTCTGCTAACCCTCGTTCCACTTTGTGATTCTTTATCTGGGAGATATAAACTTAGTTGTGGAAAAGAAGATGTTTTCGATAAAATTTGAGCATATGCTTTAATTAATTTGCATCGGATGGGGATGACTATATCATTAAAAAAATTATCAAAAAGTATATTTATCTCGACTCCAGATGATTTTCTAAATCTTCCAATCAGCATGAAATTATTCTTCAAATTTGAATTGAGGATTTGATGGCCATTCATATCCAAGTCAGTCTCCATGACCATCTTCCCTGCTTCGAAAACAAAAGGGGAATCGAAGACGCTGCTCTCAACATCCGACTGCGAGCCAGCAACTCCATATATGATCAGCTTTGCGTTTCCTTTTTCAGCTGACTCGGCAGTTCCCCGCCATTTCAGATCCAGGAAAATAAATTCAGGCGGAGAGATCTGCCATTTATGCATGTGGATAATGGATCTGGAATACCCCGAAAACTTCTGAGTTGATTGTTGATTGATATTCAGACTGGCGCTCACAACGTCAACGCTCACACCCATTGACGCGGGGAAGAATTCAATGCAAATCGTGTATTCTCCTTCTGGGAGTTTGTACATATTGAATCCGAGTCTCCCAGAGTATTCATTGGAATGATCTTTTGTTATTTGCAAGTCATAGGCCTTCTTGTTGAAATGATGCGGCGAACTTGCAAAATCACTGATCGCCGTTACTTCCATATCATGTTCAGAGCTGGATTCATCCACATTTTCCATCAGATAGCGGAATGCGTCCTTTGGATGCGAGGTTGACGCGATATGCGATTCATTGACATATTCTTTTAGATTCTTTTCTAATTCTTTCGCGTGGAGTACCACACCTCCTATCGCATTATCCACATAAGATTTTGGCGTGGGTTGTCGCTCCAGAGTTGGCGCTGCAATATTATTGATTTGTTGCGAGTTCATATCCAGGTTTCCAGTCATTTTTCCACCTTCCAACGAAAGCTTTTTCGCGGATTGGGCATCCACATATCGCATATTTGCGCCTTGGTCAGCAACTTCGGGATCTTTCACGTTAAAAATGGTGTGATTTCCCATATCCAAAGCCGTCTCCATTGGAAACGTCTCTCTGCGGCTGAGAAAGATATTTTTGACGTCATTATAAGAAACCAGGTTGTTATAATGCGCTCCCAAATCATGCCATGTTTGTTGTTTGGAATTTTCCACATTGAAAAGCCCTTTCAAATCCAGGTCCTTCGTGACTTCCTGTGTGTGAGCCGGAGCATTGGGGTGGAATTTTTTCAGAGTGATCATATTCACCGCTGACAAATCCTGGTTTTCATCAGTGTCCAGATTGACGATCAATTTGCGATTCATTTCTATTTCCCCGGGGTTGATGAGTTTTTGTCCCCTGAGATCAAGATCCCCAGTCATATGGGAAGACCCATCCACCTGGAGAGAATCTGCCCGCACTTGCGTTGCAAGCGTGTCAACTTGTAGCTTTGTGATTGCGTCATCATTGTCAACTCCTTCGCCAACATTAGCCAGTCGTTTTTGTTGGATATCATAATTATTGTTGGTGTCTAATTTCAAACCACCTTGTTGAACTTGTTTGTTGAAATTTTTTATGTATTCCCTCATGTCAACACCTGTGTATCGTCCTACATTGTTGAATATGCCCATTTTAAAAGGTTTCATCAAAGTTTTTGGCAACACTTTTCTTTTCTTTGTCAAGGAAAATAAATTCGAATGGGTTCAATCTGTTGAAAAGATGGGGGTCAATCAAATTCTCCTTTGCAATGAGATCGAGGTGAGTTTTTGTTGCTGGTGGATAAAGCAGCATGTGTGAACAATTCAAACGAATCTTTTGTGGAACATCATAATAGGACTGGGAAAGATAAATTGGACTGATTCCGTGATGCCTTCCATCTGTCCAATGATTGGCGATTTGTTTTTGAATTCGATCGGATGAGTTCATGAGGTCATCAAACACGACGACTTTCCGATTGTTGCTTGGATAATCTGAGGTATTCATGATGTCATCTGGCCCCAGAATTTCGAGAACTGGATATCCGACTTTTTGGCTGACACCTTCCATCAACTTTTGTAGATCAACGATTTTGTCTTGATGTTGATTGGGAGAGTAGAAATAAATTTTATCATAGAAGACGAGAGGTTGTCGCAACATGTGCATCAAAGTGTTTGTTTTTCCGCAACGGGTTTGACCCGCAATGAGCATTCGGAAATCTTCATCAAGGAAATCACAGTGCTTTCGGTTCGCTGGCTTCGCTCCGCTCGCGTTTCGATCATAATTTGGAATCTTCATTTTAAGTGTTGAGATAACATTTATCTCCAAAGATAAATGTTGTTTTGTCACTTAAAATGGATCTTGAAAGAATAAAGAAGTTTGCCGAACGTGAACAGCAGGGATATCAAATCGCGAAAGCAGTCACAGAGGTGAAGAATGAGGTGAAAGACCGAGAAGAGGGGCGTGATATCGTTATGAGTGATTATTTCAAGACTCTCAGAGAACCCTTGCTTGAGCAACAAAAGAAGACAGATGAAAAACAAGATGCAGTGATTGAGCAACTCAGGCAAAATCAACTTGCGTTGACTGAAGGCATCCAAGACATCTTCACGCTGAATAAAGAATTGCCGCTTGAAGGTGCTGAAGAGGAAAAGGGAGCCGCCGCTTCCAGCTCAACAAAATCGCCATACCGCGTGGATTTTGATGTCTATAAAGGTATTTCTGAGGAAGAAAAAGAAGTCTTTGACAAATATAATTTAACGAAGTTAGACTCCCTTTTATGGTTACCAAGCGACAAGATTGAAGAGGCTAAAAAAGCTTATGGCAACATTAGGAAAAATAAGATAGGTTACAAATTATATTCATTGAGACAGAAAGAAAAGAAAAAAGGTTTAACTCCTCAAGAGCAGGAGAGGTTGGAAACATTAGAAGCCGAAGCCGACAGCTTAGTTAAATATAGAGATAAACTGAATCTGATACTAAAGGGGAAAAAAGAAGTACTGGTAACCCCACAAAAAGGAACGGGGCTCAGGAAATACAAACAACCTCGCAGAAATGCCTTCAAGATTCAAAAAGACCACTATGGTGGGCTCCTCGTTGATGTCCCCAAACTTTTCAATGAAATGAAACTGAATGCCTTCCGAGGTGGTAAATTGATCTATCAGGCTGATGCGGATAAATCACTCATTGACCTGCTAACAAAAAGATTCAATCCAAAAAGAAAATATTCCTTGAATGCCGTGAGGATTTTCAACGATTTGAACACACTGTCAAATATGCCACCTCACAAATCATCCGGGAAATCAAGGATGGTGGGATCCAGCGTTGTCTTCTATCAAAAGCCAGAAGAGTTGGCAGATCGGATGAAAATTTTGATTGGCTCAATGGCTGCTGGCAACAATTCTCCTGTCTTGAGGAATGATCTGTCCCAAATAAATGATGAACTCTTGAGAATTGGAGCAATCGATAGAACAATGCATGAAAAACTTTATCAGAAATATTTAAAATAATGGATGTAAATCGAGTACTTGTCTTTAAATCAATTGATGCAAGAAAACAAAACCCACAAAATAAACCAGGGAATTTCACAACGAGGTTTTCTCCAGAGTTGCAGCTGGAAGATAATAAACCGCACTGGCTGGCTTTGGATCATCTTTCCATGACGGCAAGCTGGCATAATATCAGGCCTAAATACCACAACAACAAGTTGGTGATTTCCAAAGACAAGGGCAAGCCATGGGAAACAATCACCTTTCCTGCAGGAATTTATGACTATGAAGACATCAACGAATTCATTCACAAAAGCATTGGAAAAAGGAGCGAAGCGACCTCCACAGGGGATGCTTATGGTATAAATATGTTGTTTGATTTGACCACTTTCAAAGTTTTCATTCAACTTCAAGAGAACTTTCAAATTGATTTTGCAAACAGTGGAAACTTTCACATCTTGGTGGGATTTGATGCGGTTAAACTGACAGCTAGTGCTTATGGAACGAATTTTCCAAATATATCAAACAGTGTTGACAATCTCTATCTCAGATGCAGTCTTTTGAGCGATTCAATTGTCTCCGGGAAAAGGTCAAATGCGCTTTACACGTTCTCAACCAACACTAAAACCAGACCATTGCCATTCGAAATTCAACCAATAAATTACTTGTGGAATAAAATAAACTCCCCGCATATTTCTGAGGTCACCTTCTACATTACTGATGATGAAGACCGAGAAGTTGATTTGAATGATATTGATATTTCTTTGACTGTGGTAATTAAAAATGGATGAAAGAAGAGAAAGAGATCCTGATACAGGTGAAATAAGATATGGAGGTGGTTTTTCTGACGTTTTCTCGAAACTCGCAGCTAAATTAACCGGCAAAACAGCTTCAAAATTAGCTTCAAAGGCAGCAGAAAAATTAGTTGAAAAAGGAGCAGAGAAAGTTGGAGAAAAGACTGGACAACTCATTGGTGAAAAAATTTATGATAAATTCACAACCAAGAAACCGAGCGAAGCGGCCCCGGAAACAAAAGGAAAAGAAATTGGGGAAATACTGAAGAAAGTCCGCTTCCAAGAAGACACTGACAAATTTCAATATGTGAAAGATGTTTATAAGGGCCTCCTCTGAAAAGAAAAAACTATCTAATAAAATGGCAGTGAATTTTCGAAACCCGGAATTCGTAAAAAGATACGAATATACATATTATGATCTAGCAACACCACTCAATGACAACATTGCAAATGACAACAGGCAGGAAAAAACTAATTATCGCTTCAACGTGGATAATTCCTCAGAAGCAAACCCAATTGATTGGTATAATGCATATCTGGAGGTTGACTTTAAGCTTGTTACAACGGCTGACAGTGCAACTGGAATAACCGCGGGGCCAAATAATGGTAACCAAGATTGCACGACAACTAATGGTTTGACATTCATCAAAAAAATCGAAGTTCAATGTAACGGGCAATCAATTTATAACAACACAAGAGCAAATGAAAGTGCAAATGCATTGACGCTCTTGAAATACACGAAAACCTATGCCGATTCGGTTGGGCAAGATCAGTTCTTCTATCCCGATACATCAACGGGAACAACAGAAGCACGGCCAGCTCAGGCGCTGTATAATGAGGGTTTTGCCAGGCGAAAAATCCTGACTGATGTGGCGAATATCACCAAAATATCAATTCCCCTGAATTTATACAGTTATTTCGCTGCTTTCAAAAATAACCTTCACCCAAATATAAAGACAACACTCGTGTTGGAACTTGAAAATGACAACAATCTGATTTTCAAAAAAGGCGCTGCGCCAGATTCCAAAGTCATTCTCACTAAACTCAGATTGTGGTGCCCCAAAATCATTTTCAACGGAAGAGGCTTGAAACAATATCTTGAAGGTTATCTGAAACCGAAAAAGTGGACATATTTGAAAGAACACCATGAAATACCGCAAACAGCAGCTGTGAATAGCTACTTTCGCATTTCCACGGGGCTTCGAAGACCGCGACATGTGTTGATTTGGGTTGTTCCAACAGCATCTTACAATAGCCAGACACATGATATCTTCAAATTCACGACATTCAGCATTGGAGCAAACAACCGGCACTTCAGTCGAGCTCAACTGGAGTTGAACAACTCAATTTATTACCCTCAATTGGAAATGACAACGGATGAGGAATCTAGGCTTTATCGAGCTTTGATGTCATTCAATTCCGCTTATAATGACGTTTTAAGCGGGCCATTGATTACCCGAGCAAATTTCAAAAACCTCTTCGGCATGCTTTACTTCGATCTCCGAAACCAAGAAGATGATGTGAAAGATGGGGTTGTGTCTCTGACTTTCCGATATGAGTTGAATGGTGCCAACCCAACGCAGTACACATTGAACGCCTTGGTGTTGCATGAAAAAGAAATTAAACTGTATACTGCATCAAACAAACTTCTGATCAAAGCCTGAAAACTTATTTCGATATTGAAAATATTGAAATGACGTCGTATATTCCATATGGTGTGAAATTATCAGATGGGCAAAAAACAAAGCTTGCAAAAGCTGTGGAAAATAACTCTTCCATAACATTGAGACTTTCGCGAGATGAATTGAAAGGGCCAGATGAACTGTTGTTAACAAAGACTCAAATAAACAAAGTTCAAAAAGCCATCAGTTTGGGGCGGGGAGTTGAATTGTCAATCTCGAGAACACAAATCAGAAAAATTGTGGGTGGGAGTCTTTGGACTTCGTTGATTTCCCTGGGATCGAAGCTGCTTCCATTTGCAACAAAAGGGGTTTCAAAAGTTGCCCCGCATCTTGCGACTGGAGCATTGAGTGCTTTGGGGAGCTTGGGGATTGATAAAATATTTGGAAAAGGTATTGCCGTGCCATTCAACTTTCTTCCGCAACTTGGGAGAGTCAAAGAGTTAACTAAAAGCCAATTAGATTCTGTTAAAAGAGGACTTAAGCTGGGCAGTGGAATAAATTTCAAACCCACACAGCGACAAATTAATGGCGGGCTTCTTGGAACACTAGCCGCGATAGGAATCCCGATGGCTATTGAGCTGGCATCGAAATTATTCGGCTCAGGATTGCAAGTCCCGAGGAAAGCTGCCGGGCTGCAAGTGGCTCCAAAACCGGGGCTTTATCCCTATCAACCGCCGCCATTTTTGGGAACATGGGAACAACGCGGTCGCGGACAAAAAAAAAATCTGGGAAGCGAGGAAGCGGAATTCTGCTGGGGCCAAACAGTCCCTTTCAAAACATACCGCTAGTAGGGGCCATCCTTTGAGGCCAGCTTGGAAAGATATTCCGATTTCAAACTTTGATATTCTTGAGTGGGTGAGGTTTCTTAAAATTCCCAATTTCAAAGGAATCTTTTCAAGAGATTCAAAAGATCATTTACATAAAAATGGTTCCTGCATAATTAATCTAGATGATTCTATTGGGAACGGAATGCACTGGGTTGCCACATTCATCAAGACACATATTGTCTATTACTTTGATTCATTCTCAATATCACCTCCAATTGAATTGGTAAAATATGCAGATAAAATTGGGAAAGAAATAATTTAAAACTATGGCCACCCAATTCAAGCTTTGGAATCTGTCCGATGTGGATATTATTGCTTATATTTCTTGAATGAGATTCGACGAAAATCCTTCTATGACACGTTGAAGGTTTTTTTATTGAGTGACCCAGGAAAGAATGAGAAATTCATAAAAGAATATTTCGATTGAAAATGGAATCATATTGCGTGAAGGAGAAACGCAGGACGGGATGCGTGGAACCGTCTGGATACATGACGGCAAAAAATGGCAGAAAAATGTGGTTTTGCCATTGCGCTTCCTGCGGAATCAAAAAGACAAGATTTGTGAAAAATTCGGGAAACTGAGTCTGCCCTCACAAGGTGGGGGCGACCTGCGGTCAGCCAGCGGAGCTGGCTTTGGTGAACTGGCTTTGACGGGTATGGCACATGCTTTGCCTTGGTTGGGAAAGAAAACAGTTGAAATGGGTCGTTATGGAGCCAGTGAATTATTGCGAAACAAAAACACTCAGAAAAAAGCATTGGATTTTGCCCTGGACAAGATGAAACCATTTCTTGCCAAAACCTCTGCTGATATGATGAATGAGCTGTCCACAGCGATCCGACCAAACAGAAAATATAAAACAGATCGAGCAGATTTGGATGGGGGTGCTTTAGATGTGCATTCCCTGATTGGGAAGCTGCCAAGACCAAAGAAAGGTTTCACTTTACCTGGACATAACTTCACCGGGCCCTGGAACCCATTGGATAAGCAAGTCAGATTCGATGAAAATGGAAAAATTCTCGAAATCTGGCAGCAGCCCACAGGAAAAACAGACGCAGTTGCTATGCAACACGATGTGGACTATTCAGTCTGCGCGAAGGAAAAGAATCCACGCAAATGTAAAAACAAAGCAGACAGGAAAATGGTTGCCGCTTTGGATGCCATTCCCTGGAAAGATAGACAATGGGGGCATGCTTTGGCGCGAAACGTGATTGATGCAAAACAAAAACTTGGCCTCGGCGCTCCAAAAAACGGGAAAAGATTTTGAGTGAAGGCTGGACTCAAAATCTGGCAAACGAATTACACCGGCCAATCAGGCGGCGCTTTCCAAAGAGGAGAGTTATTTCATATGGGATTGACAACATCTGGGCGGCTGATCTGGTCGAGATGGGGAAATTTTCGAGGTGGAATAAAGGGATCAGATATCTCCTGATGGTGATCGATGTTTTCTCAAAGTTCGGTTGGGTTCGCCCCCTGAAAGACAAGCGAGGTCAAACAGTGGCTGATGCTTTCCGAGACATATTCAGGGAGAGAAAACCGAAAATGCTTTGGTCGGATAAGGGGAGTGAATTTTTCAACGCAACAATGAAAAATCTGCTTGATAAGAATGGGGTAAAATTGTATACAACAGAAAATGAAGAGAAATCATCTGTTGTTGAGCGCTGGAACAGATCTTTCAAGGAGAAACTCTTTAAAATGTTTTCTGCTAACAATAATACAATATACTGGGACAAACTGGGCAAATTAGCGGATGAATATAACCACCGTTTTCATTCAAGCATTCGGATGAGTCCCGCAGAGGCGAGCAAACAGGAAAATGAGAAAAAGGTTTTCGCTAATTTATACGGAGATTTAATTTATGCTAAACACAACCCGGCAAAATTCAGGGTTGGTGACAGAGTCCGAATTTCAAAGTTTAAACGAAAGATATTTGACAAAGGTTTCACGCCGAACTGGACAGAGGAGATATTTGTGATTGACGAAATAAAGAACACAAACCCTGTAACGTATAAATTAGTTGATCTGTTGGGAGAATCAATCACCGGATCATTTTACGAAGCAGAATTGCAAAGAACAACGCAAGATGTGTTTCGAATTGAAAAGGTTATTCGCCGTGATAATAAGCGAAAACTCGCGCTTGTAAAATGGAAAAGTTATTCTGACAAATTCAATTCTTGGGTTCCATTGAGCGATGTGGAAAAGCTTGGCTAAAAAAGTCAATCATTAAGTTCCGCTGAAAAATTCTGGAAAATATTCCGCTAAAATCTGGGGAAATTCATTAAATTTCTCCCCTGAAAAACTGGCTAACGCGTTAGACAAAATTTTCATTTCTTCCCCGAAAACTGGCTAACGCGTTAGCCAAAAAATTGATTCCCCCGAAATAATATACCTTCCACTCTTGTTTATCACTCGGTTCCAGGGCACGCCGATATTGGTTCAGTTTCCCACGCGTGGGAATATTTATTGTCTCATCACCTTTTATGGCAACCATCAAAGAGTTACATTTGGATTAAAAATAACATCTACACAATGGAACAAAGATAATTTCCCACGCGTGGGAATCTTTATTGTGAGGAAAAATACCGATTTTGATTGGCCGCCATATGTCAACCTGGCAGCTGGGCAATGTCAGAATATGAATGTTTCACATTAATATTCACAAAGTCTGTTATTTCAAAACACCGCTTAGCATCGCTTTCGTTTCGCTTCGCTTGGCCCGTTTTGCTTCGCTTGGCTTTCTTTCAATTCCCGGTGGATTTCCCAGAGAAGGCCACTTTGCTTTTGGAGTTCCTTTTTGAGAATTTTGTGTTCCTCCTGGAGATTGACGAATGATTCAAAGAGAAGTTCAATTGAGTCTTCGATTTCGTCGCTTCGCTCAGCTTCCTCCATCTCCGAGTCAGACACAATAAATTCATCATCCGATGTTGTCGGAGTTTCATCGTCGCTTCTTGTTTCTTCCTCTGAGCATGTGGAACAATCTTCATGGTCACTCGCACTGAGGCTCCCTCCGGTCGCTTCGCTTCGCTCGGCTTCATTGGAAAATGCTTTTTCAAGATCCATTTTCTTTCCAATGACATTTTTTGAAGATTGTTTGAATTATTTTTTCTTGTTCCTCCCGTCTTGATGGGAGAATAAGCAGTTTGAAATCATCTTCATTTGGATTGAAACCGTTCTTCTTCAACAGGGCGAAAAGAACTTGGTGGCAATTGAGAAACTTTTTTCTGTTGAGATGAAGGTCATCATATGCCAGTGAAAAATATTTAAAATCGTCGATGAGGAACTTTTCCAGGTGTTCATAGTCATTGCCGTCGTGATCTGTTATGTGATTAAAAATTGAGTGATCGTTGCCATTGACTTTTTTCCACTTGGAAGCTTTGACGAAATCCCTGACTTTTTTTCTTGTGATTTCGTCACGGGGAATTTGGGAGAGAATTTCTTTCAGATAAAATTCGAGATCTTTGAGTGGAATTTGATTTTTGCCCTGATTTTTTCGGATGATATCTTTGAAATGTTCCAGTCTGGGATTTTTGGGAGAATGGCATGTTGTATATTTTTCTTGAATAATTTCAGGAGTGAAATCGATTTCTTCTTCTTCGGAATCAGACATTTTCTTTCCAGGAGAGAATTTTTCACCCTAATAGTAGATAATAATCGCGGGTTCTGGTGGGATCCGAGGCCACCTTGAATTGATGAAAAACATGTTGCAATTGGTGAAACATGTTGATTGGTGAAATTGTGGGGAATTGAAGGGAACAATGGAGAAGTGAAACGTTGGAAATGTTTGTGGAGAATTGAGGGGATGTGAAACGTGGAGGATTGAGGGGATGTGAGAGACTGGAAGTTGTGTAGGAAATCATGGGAAAAAGTTAGAAGTGAAACGTGTGGACTTTTGGGGATGATGTTACGTGAGAAATGAGGGGAAGGAAGTTGAGAATGTTGTGCTGGATTGAAGAGAAAAATCAATGATTTTTACGTTAAAATTAACGTGGCCGAGGATTGCACCAGAACCAGCGATTATTATCTACTTCGGTTTTTGTATAATTCACCTTTAAGCCAGAACATTTTTCAAATTGATCAAGTAACTTAAAAAGGTGTTGAGCAGATCTAATATCTGATATAAAAGCTGTTAGGTCATCGGCATATTGAATCATTTTAAATTCTTTGGAAGCTATTTTGATTCCTTTTATTTCTGAGCATGAGCGAATAGCAACTGCTAATAGCTCCAAGGCAATAATGAATAAATAGGGGGAGAGGGGGTCACCTTGCCTTACTCCTCGATTTACTTCAAAACTCGCTGAAAGTGTTCCATTGTTAATAATACAACTATTTATTTTACTGTAAAAGGTTTCTATCCATCTTGTAAGACTGGGTCCAAATCCAAAGACTTCTAAACATTTAAACATGAAATTCCACTCCAGACTGTCAAAGGCTTTTTCGAAATCTATAAAAAGTAACATTCCAGGAATATCATAGGATTTCGTGTAGTCCATTATGTCTAAAATCGATCTTGCAGCTTCCCCTATATAACGACCTGAAACATACCCAGTTTGATTACTATGAATAATTTCCGGTAAAACTTTAACAATACGGGTCGCTATAACTTTCGACGCAATTTTGGCATCAACATTAGTCAAGGAAATTGGCCTCCAATTTTCTAAGTAAGTCCTGTCCTTATCCTGTTTCTCAATCAGAGTAATCACTGCTTGTCTCTGAGATGGGGACATTTCCTTCTTCATAAAAGCTTCGTTAAAAGAAGCAATCAAAATATCACTGAGTAACGGCCAAAAGGTGCTATAAAATTCAATGGGTATCCCGTCATTTCCTGGCGTTTTTCCAGTTGGAAAAGTTTTAAGAACATTCTGGCACTCTTCCGCAGTTATTCTACCTTCACATAATATTCTTGATTCATATGAAATGTTGGGTAAATTTGGATTATCAAAGAACATTAAGGATTCTGCACAATCTAAATTAACATTTTTACTTCGATATAAGTTCATATAAAATTGGCGTTGCGAATCCATAATCATAAAAAAGTCAGTGGAGATTACGCCGCTAATGTGTAATTTTCGTACATGCTTCTTTACATGATTACGTTTCTCAAGATTTAGAAAATATTTGCTATATTTTTCACCGTGTTCGTGCCATCGGGCTCTTGCGCGAAGTATTATCCCTTCTACCTTGTCCTCATATAGTGCTTCAAGATCCTGCTTGCATTTTTCCATTGTAACTCGCGTATCATCACAAGGATTTGTTTGAAATATTAGAAATGCCTCCTGATATCGTTTATTCAATCCCTCCTCTTGTTTCCGTCGAGTGTTGGCTATTTGTTTCGAGAATATGATGGAGTTTGACCTTATATTAAACTTGACCCAATCCCACAGGAGCCTGGGATCCTGTATATCTTTACCTGCATCAAGCCAGATAGGTAAATTGTTTGTTATCATATTTTTATAATTTTCATTCGCCAATAAAGTAGTGTTTAGTTTCCAGTAACCAATTCCTCTTCCACTTGATTTAATTTCTTCAAGTTCTAGAAATATAGCGGAATGGTCTGTTTTAATCGAAGGTATGATATCAACCTTAGTTACCAAATCATGTAATTTATCAGATATTAACCAGTAATCTAATCTGCAAAATACAAAAGGTGAACAACGCCCCCAGGTAAAGCTTTGCAATGTTGGGTGTTTTAGGCGCCAAATATCATGTAGACTAAATTCATTTTGCATTTCATCTATGGAGTTAATTACATATTTTCGAGGAATTGGTAGACCGCCTTTTTTATCAAGTGTGATGTCTAGAGGGCAATTGAAGTCGCCACCAATGATTATGTTTTCTTTATTACCAAATTCATTGTTTCTTAACAACTTTGATAAATTACGATAAAATTTAACAGCTTCAGCGTCTTTGTTTGGGCCATATATGTTCGCAATTGTGTATATTTCATTGTTAATAGCGGCTTTTTATCACAATAAACCTGCCATCGGAACCTATTTCGCTCAATTGAATATTAATATCCAAACCATTCCTTATGAGAATTGCGACACCTCTAGCATTTGTGCTCCCGTGTGAAAAGAAAATAGAAGCGCCCCACTCTTTTCTCCACTGATCTTGTCTTTCTGCTGTAGAATGAGTTTCTTGTAAAAAAATTACATCAGCTTTTTGCTTCCTACACCAGGCAAAAATTGCTCTACGCTTGTGAAAGTTGCTAAGGCCTCTTACATTCAAAGAGAGCAGTTTGATGCTTTCAGGCTTGACTGTAGAATCATAGATTTTTAATGAAGGGATGTATTATCATATCAATAGGTGTTATTTGCTCGAAATATGGATAAAATAACAAAACAAATGTGGAAGTAGTAAACGAATAATTTAAGTTTTGAACAAGAAGTACATCACAGACACAAAACAACGCACGAAGTACACAAACAAACGAAAGCGCACTTACCATCCTGTTTGCAGCACACTTTCGCCGAGATCTCCATAGGAAAAATATATATATATATTTTACTCTGCTAAAGCGACAAGCAGTTTTTCATGTGCTGAATTGTAAACAAACTATAAATCATACGATTTAATTGATTATAATTACGCTGTTCATCCTGACAACAAAACAGTGACAACCTAAAGACTACTCATGCCTGATTTTAAATGATTTGAGACTTGTAGAATTAGTTTCTTTGTACAATATCTTCGCGGGAACTGATCATGGCATGAAAGCAAACTCAACTCCTTCTTTTTCTTTAATTTGCTTCAGATAATCTTTTCGTAACTTAGCTCTTTCGCTTCGAACTAATTTTGATACATCATCCGAGATGAATACTTGGCTGTCGCAGAAAAGATTATCCTTGAGGGTGTTCGCAGCAGCCTTCAAAATTCTTCCTTTATCAGGGTATTTCAAAAGGTAAACATGAATTGGCCTTGGCTGTTGATCATTCGCGGTCGCGGCACGTTGGTTGATCTTCGTACGATGTGCTCGCATGATTTCTATATTTTGAAGGCCCATGTGCTTGCTAAAAAACTCTTCCTTTAAAAATTCTTCCACAGTGCCTCGGTTTTTCTCAGCGTCTTCCTTTAACCCCCATATGACCACATTATTCCTCTTAGACCTGTTCTCCAAATCTTCAATTTTTCTATGAAGAACATCTATATCTGTGAAGCTCACTTTTTCTGCTAGAGCACTTTTAATTTCGGTTTGTTCGTCCTCTAAGAGTTTATAGCTGTCTTTCAAGTCGCTAACATCTTTGGCAGTTTTTCTTTGACTTGTTTCTAAGTTCTCTAACTTGAGTAAGATGGCATTAAGCTTTGTCTCTTGTTGATCTTTAGCGACGAGCAAGTTGTCCATCTTCGCAAGTACAACATCTAGCTTGTCAGGCGCTTCAGTGACTGGCATTTCGGTTCGCTGTTTTGTTTTCGACCTTGTCAATCGACCAGACATTCGCTTGTCAGCAATAGATAAACTAGAAAAGTTGTCTCAATGTCATTATAAAGCCATTAATGATCACTTTCTTGAAACTTATTTGGAGAGAGCTCGGATCCACGTCCGCTTAGCTTGGCGTCATCACGTGACTCTGTCTTGGTTCTCCATTCTGCCTAAATCACCCGTTCGGTCCCCAGCAAAAACCATAGCTTTACAGAAGGCTTGACTCCGAGCTAAAACGGAGATCTTCTTAGAAACTAAACCCGGTTCGTTCAATCGACTGCACCAGGATAAGATCCGAGATCGCGATCAGGTCACTCAGCAAAAAAGGCTCCGCTTGTGAAGGGGAGACCCTGGCCTGAAGCTGTTCTGCCCTTACCGATGTGAGATAAACCTTCACCCTTCTCGATGCAGCGGGGTTACCATAGCCGGAAACACCTGAGTTATCCGAACCTTACCCTTGCGCGGTGAAGATCGCTCTGAGTTTCCTTTTAATTAAGGAGTCCACGGTCCCAAATACCAATCGCGTCGGCCAAGGGCACTAAGAAGGCCTCTTGGTCCCAAAGGCAGGACACAATGTCTACATGCACTTTCGTTTTACCCCCATGATCCTTCCAGATTAGAAAACGGTTAACATCATCCGGGGTAGCTGAGTGGAGATCTCGAGGCGGCGACAACTTCTGCAAAAATGTTCCAAACTCTCTCCCCAAAGACGACTCTTGGCTACAATATGGAGTTGACTGTTTTCGTCTCAGTAAGTCTTCCCTTCGAGCTTCAATTCGTGGATCGGAAGGTCTACAGGAGCTTTCAAGGACTGAGACGGACAGCCGACTGCTGGGACAAACAGTCTTGGCACTCTGGGTAAAGACTGTGACAGAGGAGAAGAAAATGACCATTTCCACCTCCAAACTCCGTCTAGACAATCTGCCAGCATCCTGGTGACAGCATAGCGTCGTTACGAGACAGCTTTCGTGGAAACCAGTCCGCCACATTCATGTTTGAAGGGACAAAGATCATTGATAAAGCAATATTTTCTCACAATAAACAAAGAAAAAACACTTTCCTACGCGTTTCAAATCCTTGCAACGAGAACCTCTACCATGCCAGGTATAAATAATAGCCTGGTCACCCCCTTGAATATCGAGGCGGCAATCTCGAACTTCCGGCGCAAGAGATTCTAGAGCTTTTCCACAGCCCACATTTCTTTAACATTGATATTCAACGAGAGAAGGTCCTCCCAAAATCGCCAAATGTCAATTCCCCGGAGTCTGTGTGAACCACCCCTGCCCAACGAGACAATGATGCGTCCGTTGTTAGCTTGAGTGCCACATGTTCCTTCTTTCTCCGCGGAATATACTCGGACCAAGAATCCGACAAGTCAGAGGAAAGCAACGACAACTCAGAGGAAAACGAGGGGACAGACGAGCATCGCCCTCTGTCTTCTCACAGTAGAAGCACGGCAGGAAAAAAACAGAAATATCAGAAACAGCAGAAACATCGCAGACCATTACAGTTGCTTGTAAACGAAGGTTCACTGACACTTTCAGCTGCTTGGACTCGCTGACTATTCACAGCACTCTTGGTGAAGGTGGTATAACATTTTCATCTTCTGCAAGACTCTGCGTAGGAACGAAGTCATCAGCACTCGAATCACTACTACGGTAATACTGTTCCAGTTTACTTGGTCGTGGTCATGTTTTTGAGGAATGCGTTTTTTTGTCAGATTCTGAAGATTCTTATTCTTCATCAGACTGTTCTTGGTATTTAGAACCTGTGTCGGCATAACGTTCATTATCTTTTGTAATGGTCTGCGATGTTTCTGCTGTTTCTGGCATTTCTGTTTTTTCTTGCCGTGCTTCTACTGTGAGAAGACAGAGGGCGATGCTCGTCTGTCCCCTCGTTTTCCTCTGAGTTGTCGTCGCTTTCCTCTGACTACTCGGACCTCTCCTCGTGACCCTCGTTTACATACAGGTCAATTTCTGATTTCAGGTCAGTGTATACCCTCGACGACTTTAACAGATTTCTTAACTCAACAGTTTTCTTTTACGTTATGCACCGTTCTGAAATGTTTGCCCATGTAGATTTCGATAGTTCCACACCCGCTTATCGGGCGCCACCTTTTCCTTCTGCCTGAACGCTTTACCTTTCCACTACTACGCCAAGTTGGTTTGTTGAATGTAACATAATGGACGTCAAACAGGGAATGTTTTCCTCTTCTATGCCGCCCTTCCTGGCGTGCATTTGTATATGACGTTGAAGGTTGTAGCCGTAAAAGAAGCAGCTTGTTATCCTACACATCCTCTTCTTATGATGGCTTCTTTTTTTCTGCTCGCTGTCGCTCTTCAGGGGACTTGCTGCTTTCTTTTTCGTTTTCATTACGGGCGCTTCGTCATCGCTCTTCAGGGCACTTGCTGTTTTCTTTTTCGTTTTCTTTACAGGTTCGTAGTCTCTGTCACTGTCTGTTGGTGTGGCTTTTCTTTTCCTGGACTTCTTCTCTTCCTCGTTTCTCTCAATGTCCTTATCTACATCGCCACCTGTTTGATCTTCTTTTAAGTGAAACGTTTCTGGCGCACAGTCTAGCGTTAACTTGTACATTCCATATAATATCTCAGTGTCAAGGGCTCTTGAGGCTTGGTCATGAATCTCTCGTTGTAGGTGGTGCTGAGAGATCCAGGACATGCACCCCAAGGCCCGTTTGGCGCACCTTTGTAGCATTTCAAGGCCCAAAGCATCCGCTGCTTGGTAAAGAACTGTACAGTGGTGATAATCGGAGCGAAACGTGTTCCAGTTAATGTCTTTGTCCTTATTGTACAGTACTCTTTGTCTTTTTACCTTCAAGACATCCTTCGCTGCTTGGTCACCATATAAGCATGATATGATATGATATATTATATTATATTAGCTTCTGTTGAGGTGTTTTCGCATGTGTTCGAGGTTCGAACTAAAAGCATAAGGTTAAGCCTATATTAAAACCGAGTGTATTCGCAGATAGTATTAAAGTCATGCTATATATCCTGCAAATTTGAATTTGTTTGATGTAATCCCCTCAGAGTATTAACGATCAAATTGTAGCCTCGTTTCCATGTTTGAAAAACTGGTAAACAAGGCTAGAAACAAACCGTTGAGCTGATAATAACGCTGAGTGTATTGGCAAATAGTATTAAAGACGTTGTATATATCCTGCGAATTTGAGGAAGTGTGATAAAATCCCCTCAGAGATATTAACGTTCAAAGTATAGCCTCGTTTGCATGTTTGACGCACTTTTGGGTCCGCCATATTGGACAAAATTCAACTGTTAATAACTCGCACGTTTTAGAAGCTGTTTCCTTGATTTTAGCAACAAGGTTAGATCACTGTGGGATCTAACTCGATTAATATAAACACTGCCATAAACACAACATCTGACGATGTTATTAACGGTTGAAATTTGCAGCTAATTAATTATTCAGTTATTAATTACTCCTAAGTACAATGATGAATTCACGCAAAACTTAGAACAAAGTGTTCCTTTCCTGGTGTATCAATTACATCTATCATAAAAGTATAGATAAACCCTTGTCCTTTGTCTCTAAAAGCCATAAAGTGATTTCTTGAGGGGAGGGTTAAATATCTAAAGATAAACTGCTGACTATGCAAAAGCAAACACTTTCGGTTGGGTAAAAAGTTTCCTAGAGTAGCATTAGGACCTTATGTCATTGTTCTGATTGTTGGTTTGGTCGTGCATAATCTTAAAAAGGTCTAAATAGAGTACAAATGCGGAGTACAAAAGAGCGTGTACTCACCGCCTCATGGGGTGTCCCTGCTGTGATGACCAGCTTCATGTATGGACACTGATATGTCTTAAAACAACCCCATCATAACTCCTAAAGTATTACCGCTTTAGACTTCAAATTTAACAGATAGTACAAAATCATAAGGTTAGTAGATTGACAGTGTCGATGTCTCATTGTGAGGTCATTATGACATTATTTAAAATGGCTAAGAAAAAACATATTTTTTGAAACCTAAATGCTGAATGGAGAAAGGTATGGACTTGTGCTTTGATGTGCTACATTTACAGGTTATTAGGATCTTCTGTGCCAAGTTTCAGATGATTTGGATAATTTGTCCATTTTTTGTAATTGTTTTGTGATTCTTGGATGGCAGCATATTTTGAAACCTAAATTGTAAATGGAGACAGATACTGTGCGATTTCTATGAAAAGTGCACAAAACGCACGTTTGGGGCCGTGCGGAGCAAGTTTTGGCAAAATCTCACTTTTGAGCACACCAAATCTCAAAATCGTCGTACTGGCCTCAAATCATCGCCAAATCAAGAAAGCAGTGCGATTTCTATGAAAAGTGTACGAAACGCAGGTTTGGGGCCGTACAGAGCAAGTTTTAGCAAAATCTCACTTTTGAGCACACCAGATCTCGAAATTGGCGTACTGGCCTCAAATCATCGCCAAATCGGCAAAACAGTGCGATTTCTAACTCTTGCAAGTCTGTTCTTTATGTAACCTTGAAAATCAATCTCTAAGACACATGTTAATTACTTTCAGTGTATCCTCGTCGTTTTGGACTTTTTCTTCTAACTGGTGGCGAGAAACATTTAATGAAAAACTGATTTTATCTGAAAATACTATTTTATACGGTTGGCAAAAAGAGTCAAACAATTGGAAAGTTCTTAACTACTGTTTGATTGTTGTCAAATATCATGTTTTGCAACAAGCGTACGCGGCGGCATCCTAAACTTCGACAGTTTTCTTTTGCGCCTTAATAAAAAAAATTGATATTCTACGCACCATAGCTTTTAAATCTAACCGATTAGAGCAATTCAAAAAATTTTGGGCTAAGTGAATGCTAGTGCAACTCCCTTAAGTCATTGTCGTCAGTGACTTTTTACATTTTTGAGTGAGTTTCTGCATATAAACGATCCATAGGATTTCGTGACTCCATTTTTGGGGTTACCATGGAAAGTGTTCCTGTTCTAAACAACTGAAGTCTCGAGTTTTCTAGAAACGTCATTATGACGTAGTGGTTTTGCTTACTTGAGCTATAATAGCGGCTCAAATATGGTTTGTATGCGATTTTTGGTACGTTTACAGCCATTTTTATCTTTAGTAGCTACCTGATGAGCATCATTAAGCGTGAAAGTAGCTAAGAGTCCACCTTCTCAAAGAAGCGAGTAAGGTGATGTACTTCGTTTGCAAATTTGGCTTGTTGTTCGTAGAACTGAAAAAAGGGCCGCTCCGAAACGAAGTAGCCTTGGGACTCCACTACTGATGAATTTCTTGACCTACAACGGCATATTTTGGGATTTGCGACCACTGAAGAACACAACAAGCGCCAAACTTCGGTTGTAGGTGGGAGTGGCTGTGGACATAGTATAAATATGAAATATGTGGGGAAACGAACGAACCCTGTCCAAAATTATCGCCATTTCCCAGCATGCAGTGCGGTCTTGATGTTGAAAATCGAGGCAAGGCTAAGATGCACTAGAACGAGAGGCTGTAGCTTGCCCCGAGCAACGAATAAGAGCATAAAAAATCACTTCTAAGGTAGGACTAGGTCTGACGTTTGCTGTGAATGTTAACTTTTGGGTTTGCAACGATGATTTAGAAAAAAACTGGAGGCAAAAATGTAATTTTTGTTCTTCTTCTATGACGTTAAAAACGGTCATTTTTGTTCTTCTGCACATTCAAACGCTGATATTCTGCGAAAATCGCTGACTTTTTTATGTTTATTGGGTGTCTCAATTTGAAGGACTTTCTAGTCAATACTCACAACTGAAAATGTTCGCGCGATTAAGAAAGCTGCAATTTTTTAAAGCAGTTGAGTCTTATTGGTCTTCTAAGAACAATTTTGGCCGGGACTGACGTCAACGAGTTAACATATGTATTTTCTCACGTTAAGGAATGCACGCTTGTTTTAGTGCTTGTACGAAGGTGTCGGTATTACAGCGTGCGTGACTATTTGTTATTAATAGGTATATAAGGTGTTTTCGCAGTTTTCAAGGTCACTCGACGGCATCTCTCGCTACGTTTCTGTAAATTATGGATAAAACGGGCAGTAATCGTTTACCATCAATCGTTAAGCTTGATGAACCTACTCAAGAGCGTGGCCTTTTCCGGCAAAGAAACGTTGGGTTTAGTTTCCCGTCTACTCGATTCGAAGCTCGACAAAAGTTTTACAGATTTCAAGCGGGTCTCGAACAGAAGGAACTTGCGACAAAAATTTGAAATCAAGAAACTAAAGTCTGAAGCGAAGGCTTCCAGCGGGTTTCGGTTTAAAGGAAATAAGTTACAATTTCAGTTCAACTCGAGTATGATAGACTTTTTTGACTCGGCTTCCAGTCATCTGCTCTAGGGCAATTTGGCCGCAGTTAATAAGGCGCTGAAGAGCGCTAGAACTTTGCTGAATAAACGCAACAAAGTTATACGGTTTGCAGACAAGAGTCCGGCGACAGGCTGAACGGCGGTCGTAGAATACGAATCAGACGAGTTAGCTGACAATTCAGAGGATGAGAAGAAACTTCGGTCTGCTGAAAGAAGGGCGCTTACCAAGCTTCGTGTTCGTAAGCAAAATCGCAGTACTGTTCAGAGCCGTAAATTCCCTCAAGAGCCATCTTTGGCCGCTGGGAGTTCTTTACATCGCTCTGCTTCGCAGTCTTTTCGTCCCCAAACAATTTCCTCAGCAGCCATTTCGGACACAGTCGTTTCGGAACAGACAGCCAGTCAACCTTCCGACAACTTCATGTTTCACCGGTGGGCAGCTCGGGCATTTGGCAAACTTGCCATTTTGCCCAAACTACAGTTGCCTTTACAGCAACAGAGCCTTGCCAAGCACGTCCAACGCTACCGTCAATAAGTAGTGAAGCGCTGAACAGACTTGGAACGGATGAGTATTTCAATGTTTGTTGTTCATTTGCATTATTAGTCTGGGTTGGGGTTGAAGAAAGAGACTTATTGGAACGAAGTTATAGGACTATTTAGAAGATTCTGAATCAGTCATTGTTAAGGGTAGGCTTAGGCAATTTGTCCTTAGTGTTACTAAGAAAGGTTATAAGATACCTTCGGTCGTGGGGTGACCCTGGAGTGTACATTGTCGCCGGTGTTTATTAATCCCCTATCAGTTTACGTTCAATCGTAATGGGAAGAAAAGGCTTATATTTGATCGTGGGCACTTTAATGTTTTTGTCAAGAAGTTTAAGATTAAGTTGAAGATGCTATATCGTTTCTTCAGTGTTTGCTAGTCAGGCCTTGCCCTTGGGTTTGCTCGTTTGATATTAAATCGGGCAACAACAACAACAACAACAACAACATTTATTTAAACACGATAAAAATTACAGCGTAGCTGATGTGGTCGTGTATTAAAAAGTTAAACAGTTTACAAATGGATAAAAAGATTAAAAACTAATTAAAACTTAAAATCTGACCTATAGAAAAATTAATCTATAAATTAAGCAATTGATATGAAGTTCAGCGTTTAAAAGAGTTTTTAAATAAACTCTTGCTTGAGATTGCACGCGTATGATTGTCAAGAGAATTCCATAGAGATGCAGCTTTGCAACAAGTGGGCTATCGTCATATTGAGATTTTTGAACCTGATCAACAATTTTTGGGTTTCGCACCCATGAGTTTTTCGAAGGGGTTATTAAATATTTCTAATTTACGGTTTTACCGTTTGGGCTTTCTGTGGACCCATATATGTTTTCGAAAGTCATGAGACCGTTAGTTAAATCTTGGCGTTCCAACGCTAGCAGCATTGTTGATTATTTGGACGATGGCATTTTCGCGGTCCAAGGTTTTTCTAAATGCGAAGAGCACGCATTACTTGTCAGGTCGGATCTTTTCAAATCCGGGTTTGTTCCCAATAAGGATAAGTGTCTAGTGGGTCCCCATTCAGGGCATTTGTTGGTTAGATATTTTTTGGAAAAGATTTCAGGATTTTTTGACGAAGTGGTTGAAATTATGTCTTGCAAGAGCGTCTCTGCTAAGTATTTTGCTCGTGTTACGGGAAGAATTATCTCAATTTTATGATTGTGGGTGGTGTTTGTATGCTCATGACTAAAGCTATGCACCAGTTAATTGAATACAGAAGAGGCTGGGATACGCATTCTTAGACTCTGATGTGCTTGTAGTACTCAAATTTTGGCGCGAGCAGTTGCATAACTGGACTGAATTTCAGACCTATATGGAGGAAACATGTTTTATCTTCTCGGGTTGTTTATTCCGACGCTAGTGCGGTTGGTTACGCTGCCTTTATCCTCATGAACGGTAAGCCAGTTTCACACTAAAACTGGGATGCAATTGAGATGAAACAAAGTTCTTCATGGAGAGAGCTTAATATGTGTGTTTTACACGCTTTGTAGAGTTTTGCAAATTTGCTTAGGGGAAGTTATGTGAAGTGGTATAAAGATAATCAGGGTGTTGGTTCACCTGCACAAATTGCAATGAAAAGTTTTTCGCTTTCCTAGGAATGTGATGTTATCATTGATATGGAGTGGATCCCGCGTTTAGAGAATGAAATTGCAGACTATTTGAGTAAAATTGTCGATTTTGACGATTGGAGTGTTAACGTTCTTATTTTCGGGCGGTGGATTCCATCTGGGGCCTTGTACAGTCGATTGTTTTGTCAATTTGTTAACGCTAAAGTTCCTAGGTTTTATTTATTGTTTTTTTTTCAACCTGGGAGTTTGGGTGTAGATTCTGTAGCTTTTGACTGGGGTCGGGGGGAAAAACAGTTGGCTTGTTTCCTTGTTATATTTAATTCCTCACGTCCTTATGCATTTTCTTAATTGTCAGACTCGTGGTGTTTGATTGTCTCGTACTGGCCTTCGTCAGTGTTCTGGGCATATCTTATGCAGGAAAGCGGCGCGTTTAAGAGTTTTTTGTTGTGGATATTTTGTTCCTCTAAAATGGGAGCGATGTTTTTGTTCAAGGGGCAAACAAAGAAACTTGTTTTGGCTCGTCTTCTTTTTGTACTCCAGTGTTACTTGTTTTTTGAAATTTGATGGCACCAAAACTTCATTAGTCCACTGGGTCTTGGACAGTGTTGTATTGCCCCATTCATTGTTTCCACTGGGATGTGCATTTTGTATTAGTATCTCATTAGTCCACTGGGACTTTGATACGTATCGATACACATTGTCTGTTTTTCATTATTGATTTGTTTACATTTTGGAAATATATTAGTCCACTGGGACTTTGTTTGGTCCACTGGGACTTTGTTTGGTCCACTGGGACCTTTGTTTTATGACATAGGTATGTATGTATACGCCATAATTATTGCAGAGGTGGGTTTTGTACTTATTTTTCTCTTTGTTTGTTTATTACAGGTGCTAGGGCTTTATCGACATTCGTGGGTCGTTCTTTGTCGATTGGCAAGTTGTTTACCTTTACGCTGTTTTAGGAGCAGAAGCGGATTCCACTACTGAGCGTTATTCAAGAGCTTTTGAAAAGTTTAGAGTTTGGGGTGCTAGCTATAAGGAAATTAGCGTTCTTCCATCTAAGTATTCGTCTGTTGCTACTTATTTAGAGTCCTTTCTTCAAAGTAATTCATCGTACTCAGCTTTAGAAGCCGCTGTACGGTATTCGCTTGGCGCATAACCTTTGCCGATTATTTAGTTGCGAATCAGCTAAAAATAGTCTTAACCGATAGTTAAAAAAGACCCTAGCCCTGTCATTCCCGATATGATATTTAATATATGTGAAAGTTTGCATCAGTTAACGCTAGTTTGTCTGACTTACGCACTACCACTATTTGTGTGACAGTTACGCTGGCTTTTACGCAGTTTAATGAACTAGCTTATTTACGCTGTTGAGATGTTAAGTTTTCCGACGATAAATATGTTGAGCTGTTTATTTCTAAGGGCAAGAATTATATTATAGAAATGGAATGTTGTTCCACTGACCACGACTGGCCATATAACTTGTTCAATAGATATGTTCAGGCTGCTGGTATTGATTTATCATTTCACTTAAGTTTTTTCGTACATTACATTTTGTAAGGTCTAAAGCTTCTTATACTTTAAGGAGCACGGGTATCTCATATACCCGCGCCCGGGAGGTATAGTAGTATTGGATGCATTTTGTCAATTAGGTTTTCCTACTCAAATAGTTTCACATTACGAGGCGCTACTGCCGCTGCTAACGCAGGTGTTTATGATAGGTCACTTAAACGCCATGGTCGTTGGCGCTAAGACAAATTAGCTAAGGATGGCTATATTAACGATAACTTCGGCGTTGCTTTTAGTCTCTAAAGTTTGGAACTTTAGGATTTTTGTTCCTTCATTCTCTTTCTTTATGTTCGATTATGGAATTGATAGTCCAGCTATCAATAAACGAGATGCCTATTCCTGATTCTTGCCTTAGTGTGTGATATTTAGAGTGAAAATGATTTGTTCTCGTTTCACTGCAGAGTGATTAGAGAACAAATGTATTTTCTCACGTTAAGGAATGCACGCTTGTTTTAGTGCTTGTACGAAGGTGTCGGTATTACAGCGTGCGTGACTATTTGTTATTAATAGGTATATAAGGTGTTTTCGCAGTTTTCAAGGTCACTCGACGGCATCTCTCGCTACGTTTCTGTAAATTTTCTTTAATTTTGTTATTGTTTGTAATCAGATACATTATACTTGGACATGAAGGCTTATGTTGTACGTCTTTAAGAGAAAATAACCAGTTAATTTTAGTTCAGCTACTTTAGGTAACTGAGACCGAAGTTTTTTACGTTTGTTGTATGTAAATTTTCTATTCGTGTGAAATGTAAATTATATTAGCTCATCGAATAGCTTTGGATAATTGGCAATTGTCCTCATTATTTGTTGAACGATTACAGTATGCTTGTACATTGCCCGTGAACTTTTATATAGTCCAGCTATCAATAAACGAGATGCCTATTCCTGATTCTTGCCTTAGTGTGTGATATTTAGAGTGAAAATGATTTGTTCTCGTTTCACTGCAGAGTGATTAGAGAACAAATTATCTTTTAACCTATATTGTACTTTCTTTCAATTAATATATTATTTTTCTTCTCTTTTTGCATATGTATCGTAATTGTTATTCTCTTTTGCTTTCGTTTTTCATTGTATTGCAAAACATTGTATTTACTATTTGTAATAAAAACATCAGTGTGCATTTACGAAGAGTATTCACGAAGAGCGACTGCTAAAACCAAAAATACCAGAAATATTGACCAAGAGGCTCCGTAACTTTTCTCCTACGAACCAACAAATGTCTCATAAGCTATGACAAACAAACGATTTATTTTCCCATCTTACAAACATTAACTAAGCAAATGTAACGAAGTAAAGCGGCTCAAAATAGACTGAGCCGTTATAACGCACGCATTTTGAATTCAGATAAATGTCACGATTGACACTGCCTCTCCAGGAAACAAAGGTAACTTTGACATCAAGCAAAACTGGAATCCACTTCAATCCTTGTAATCCTGCGCTTTATGTCTAAACTTCTACTTTTGTTTCGTACTATAGGATCTTTTTATCCAACTAAGTTGTATATTTTGTGCCATTTGGCGATATAACGTGGAAAAAAGTTAAGCGACATTTTGCTATTTCGGCGGGACAGTGTAATTACTATGCATTTACGCAAAGTATTCACGAAGTGCGACGGCTAAAATGAAAATTCCCGAAAAATTGACGAAGAGGCTCCGTATTTTTTCTCCTAGGAGCCAACAAATGTCTCAGAAGTTATGACAAACAAACAATTTATTTTTCCATCTTACCAACATTAGCTAAGCTAGTGCAACGATGTAAAGTAGCTCAAAATAGACTGAGCCATTATAAGGCACGCATTTTGGTTTCAGATAAGTGTCACGATTGACACTGTCTCTCCAGCAAACAAAGGCAACTTTGATTTCCAGATAAACTGTAATCCACTTCAATCCTTTCAATCCTGCGCTTTATCTTCAAACTACTACTTTTGTTTTGAACTATAGGATCTTTTTATCCAACGAAGTTGTATATTTTAAAATCTCATTTTTCCGCAAAGCAGATCTGAAATGAAATCTTCGTCCTGGTCTCAAATCTACGCCAAATCGGGGAAACAGTGGCATTTCTAACAAAAGTGCGCGAAACATACGTTTGGGGCCTTGCGGAGCAAGTTTTGGCTAAATCTCACTTTTCCGCACACCAGATCTCAAAATCTTCGTACTGGCCTCAAATCATCGCCAAATCTGGAAAACAGTGCGATTTCTATGAAAAGTGAACAAAACGCACGTTTTGGGCCGTTCGGAGCAAGTTTTGGCAAAACTTGACTTTGGAGCACACCAGATCTGAAAATCGTCGTTCTGGCCTCAAATCGCCACAAAATCAGTGACATTTCTATGAAATGTGCACAAAACGTACGTTTCGGGCTGTGTGGAGCATCGTTTGGCAAAATCTCACTTTTGAGCACACCAGATCTGATCAAAGGGCTCTTAAAGCCATCTCGTTAATGCGTTAGATTACAGCTAGAGTTTTTTTAAGGTGCAAGAAGCGAGAAGATTTAGAAACGCGTGTCAGAGCTGTCAATTCATTGTGGAATTGAGACTAGAGGATAAGATTTTTCTGCGTTTTTGAATAAATTAGCTGAAAAATATGCTCTTGTCGTTATGTAGTATCAAGGGTTTAGGTAAGTGTATTTTAGGAGTTGTCGTATGTTAATTCGTTCTCTTGGTGCTCTTCGCTGGAGGCGGTTGACTTTTATTTATTTATTTATTTATATTTATTTATTTTATTTACTTTATTTCAATTCAGGATTTATTTTGTGTCCACCCAGAGAGAGGCCAATTGTGCACAATCACTAAGGGACCGTCCGTGCGCAGATAGTGTGGGACCATTAACAGTAAGGGACCATCTGTGCCCATTAAAAAAAAAGAAAATTCAAGCACATTTTTGTGTTCAGTTTGTCAGGGACCATCTGTGCCCAGTCAGTAAGGGACCATCTGTGCCCTGTGTCCAGTCTGTTAGGGAACATCAGTGCCTATAAAAGAGAGGAAAAGAAAATCCAAGGACATATTTGTGTCCAGACACTAAGGGACGATCTGTGACGAGAGGGCGTGGGACCATCTGTGGCCAGTCACTAAGGGACCATCTGTGGCTAAAGAGTGTGGGACCATCTGTGCTTAGACAGTAAGGGACCATCTTTGCCCTGTGTCCAGTTAGACAGGGACCATCTGTGGCCAGTCAGTAAGAGGCCATCTGTGCCCGGTCAGTAAGGGGCCATTTTAGTTCGAATCTTAGGGACGAAATGCGCACGAGGAGTTTTCGAATGCAATATTTTATGTTTTTGTTAGTGCTTTTCTGTTTGCAGATGTATGTCGCTCTGAGATGTGGAGGGCGTTTTTCGCCTCAGTTCCTCTACATTTTTCAGCCGTTGCCGGCCAGCTTGGTTCAAGGAACCGTCCTCGCTTCTAGAGCGCATGGTACTGTGTGTTCGTACCTAGGAGGTTTCAAAAGATGGAAACAGTGGGCTTCGTCTAATCACATCTGTTACCTGCCTGTCAACCCTTTTCAATTTGCCGTTTAGCTGCAGTGCCTGCTAAATGAAGTCAGTTCCTCTTCTTCGGCGCTTAATGTCCTCTACAGGGTTTTGGCGGATTTTTCCGTTTCACTGAGTTATGCGTTCTAAGAGCTTGTGATACTAAGTTTTTCCCCTTATGTTTCCATATTTCTAGAATCGTCAAAGACTGACCAGTTTCGTGATGGGGCGTGGATTGCGATTGTAACGACAGACCTTCCGATTTGTCCTGTGAAGGCCTTGGAACAATACATCGCAGCTGCGCATATTGATCTCTCTGAAGATTTACCGCTGTTCAGAGCCCTTGCCAACCCAAGGTCTTAGGGAAAGTTCGATGCCAGGGGATTAACTACACAAGAACGAGGGAGTTTATCAAGGACGCTTTTAGAGAGTTTATAGACGTTTTCATTATCGGTGTTCACAGACTTAGAGCCGGAGGGGCCACTGCTGCAGCGAACGCTGGCATTCACGATATATTTTTTAAGCGTCGCGGTCGATGGGCGAGTTAAAATGCCAAAGATGGCTATGCCAAAGACAATATCTATCACGGCTGTCAGTTTCTCAGTCATTTAGGATTTAAAATTACTGTGAAGTTTTGTTTCGATTGAGCCCGGCAGGTTGAAGAGAATTGTTTATGAGGCCGGGATTTTTCCTCTGTCTTTTCGTAGCGAGCGCTATGGGGTTTTTTCATCCTATGGATGCTCGTTCGTTCTCTCCAAAGTTCTGTTTGTTGTCCCTTCCCGTGTAACGATTCAGTCGAGGTTAGCTATTTCTCGAGTTAGGATCCGAGTTAGGATCTGAGTTAGGATTCGAGTTAGGATCCGAGTTAGGATCCGAGTTAGGATCCCAGTTAGGATCCCTCAAAAAAACTCAAAAAAGAAAAAAAAATTCCCTAAAAAAACTCAAACAAGAAAGGGAAAAAATGCCCCCTCCCTCAGAATCTCCCAGTTAGGTGGTATAAAAAAGGACAGGCTAAACACGACTCCCACTCGTTGCAAAAAAGTGTTTTAAAAGCCTAAAGTATAAAGCTTTCCCAGTAAGAGTTCAGAGAGGATCGCGCCTTTAGATCACAGTTAAGAATTTGTTCTCTTCGATGATATAAACCTTTGATCTCGGCGGATTATCTCTCAGATTGATAGGAGGATATCATGCTGTCCAGAGCCGTAAGAATTATTTTATTTCTTTATTTTTATTTCTTTAAAGACATTAAGTTGTGTTCATTCTTTGCTTAAGGAAAGGACTCAAGAATTTACTAGCATCCGTGAGATTTACAAAACAGCAATTATGCTGCAGATCATCTGTTGGATGCCAAATCAAACGCTATTATAAAGCAACGGAGGTTTATCCTAGCTCCACAAAGATTCGAAGAGTGAAGTGTGAAGATTCGAGAGTCGAGAGTGCCTTGATTTCAATAGAGACACCAAAAGGTACGAGAAGCCGTTATTTTTATATAAAAGTATATTTTCACTGAAATATACAACATCTATTTCATTTGAGTTGTGGATCAGATATGTCATCTGAGCGGTTCTGGAGCGGTTTTAACGATAAAATTTGACAGCTTACATTGTTTTAAAAATGCACGTGGCGCTGCCATATGATGGTAGAGAATATTCTACATAGAAAGACGTCAATTTTATTTAAGGTAGAATTTAGTTCGTGGTGATTATTGCAGAAGACTTGGATGTTTGTAGAATGGTTTAGCGTAATATAGAACAGAATGTTGTAAGTTTTGGAAACGCAGCGTTGCAGTCATGTCTCGGGGGGAGCAGGAGTTCGTTTTGTACACTATATAGGTATGTGCGGGTCGATAAGTTAGGGTTTTTGAGGTCATGCTCAGTCGTTAAATAGGGTATCGTTTTTGGTAATTTTGGTTTTGTGATGGTTAGAAAATCTAAAACTGTAGTGTGCGACTGAATTGGGGGGAAGGGGGGAGTTCGTTATGTTTGAGAACCTTGGTGGCACAAGAAGAGGTAAAAGTTTGAAAGTTTGTCAATACGTCTTCTTTCATGACTTTCTCTGACGTATATTACGAGACGTTCTTTTTGTCTCTGAAAAGAGAAATGCTGTTTGTTTTATTCTGCAAACTGTTTAGTTTAATCGTGTAAAACTGAAACTCAGATCGTTTATTACGTTCTGGGCGGTGGGGGAGGGGGGGGGGGGGTGTTTTCAAGGGGAGTGTGGTTTTTCCGTTTCTTAGATCAGAATGGTTCCGGGCGATGTCTTGGAGGTTTCTTGTTTAACTGTTTCACTATACGGACTCCTTTTTCGCGCATTTCATTTGTCAGTCTCCCTGGTTGTTTACTTGCTGTGATGGGTAAAGGAGGTGATCATTAAGGATTTCGAGTTGAATTCGTTCTCAATTGATCTGTCGGCGGCGTAAGTATTACAGTTAGAGATTTTTTAAGGTGAAAGAAACGAGAAGATTTAGAAAACACGTGTTATATTTTTGAAAGAAAAAAAAGCTGTGAATTCATTGTTGAAGTGAGAGTAGAGGACTGTATTGTAAAACTGAAACTCAGATCGTTTATTGCGTTCTGGGCGGTGGGGGAGGGGGGGGGGGGTGTTTTCGAGGGGAGTGTGGTTTTTCCGTTTCTTAGATCAGAATGGTTCCGGGCGATGTCTTGGAGGTTTCTTGTTTAACTGTTTCACTATACGGACTCCTTTTTCGCGCATTTCATTTGTCAGTCTCCCTGGTTGTTTACTTGCTGTGATGGGTAAAGGAGGTGATCATTAAGGATTTCGAGTTGAATTCGTTCTCAATTGATCTGTCGGCGGCGTAAGTATTACAGTTAGAGATTTTTTAAGGTGAAAGAAACGAGAAGATTTAGAAAACACGTGTTATATTTTTGAAAGAAAAAAAAGCTGTGAATTCATTGTTGAAGTGAGAGTAGAGGACTGTATTGTAAATCGTTCTGGGCGGTGGGGGAGGGGGGGGGGTGTTTTCAAGGGGAGTGTGGTTTTTCCGTTTCTTAGATCAGAATGGTTCCGGGCGATGTCTTGGAGGTTTCTTGTTTAACTGTTTCACTATACGGACTCCTTTTTCGCGCATTTCATTTGTCAGTCTCCCTGGTTGTTTACTTGCTGTGATGGGTAAAGGAGGTGATCATTAAGGATTTCGAGTTGAATTCGTTCTCAATTGATCTGTCGGCGGCGTAAGTATTACAGTTAGAGATTTTTTTAAGGTGAAAGAAACGAGAAGATTTAGAAAACACGTGTTATATTTTTGAAAGGAAAAAAAGCTGTGAATTCATTGTTGAAGTGAGAGTAGAGGACTGTATTTAGTCATTTGAGAACTGTTTATTTTAGCAGTCCCATGCTTGCACCATTACATCACACCCATATTTTTCGTGCTAACAATGTGCCAATTTAATTAGATTTCGTGGAGACGAAACAAGTGGTTTCGTGACTCTGTCTTGTGGGCTTCGCAGTTGATTTGTTGTGGCAAGTTAACTTTTAGGCTTATAGAGACTCCGTTGTGTGGTTTTGCGGTTACGATACATTTATATTAAAGGGCAAACGGAAAGGGGGAAAAGTTGTATCGTTTTTACGAGTTGTTTTGGTTTGCATATCTATTTTAGAGTGTCAATAATTTGTATTTCTGAAAGGTATTTGTTGTCATGTCATGTATATGTTTCTTTCGTGAAGTTCAGTTCGGTTAATTGTGAAGATTGGAGAGTCGACAGTTCCTTGATTTCAACAGAGACACCAAAACGTACAAGAAGCCGTTATTTTTATATGGGAGTATTTTCCTTGGGGTATACAACGTCTTTTTCATTTGAGTTGTGGATCAGATATGTCATCTGAGCTGTTTTAACGATCAAATTTGACAGCTTACATTGTTTTAAAAATGCACGTGGCGCTGCGATATGATGGTAGAGAATATTCTCTGAAAATGGCTTTCGACTGTTCGTCTTCCATTGTGAATGAAATGGGTAGTTCGTACATTGGTAGACGATTTCTGTTGGATTTTCAAATTCTTTAGTCGTGCTTAAAGAGTATAGAATAGTGACGATTTGATATGTAAGAATTATCAAACAGCTTTGATGTTGGAGAAGCGGACGGAATAATGCCATGCGTGTGACAATGGAGGTAAATGTAGTTTTTAGAAAGACGTCAATTTAATTTAAAGTAGAATTTAGTTTCTGCTGATTATTGCAGAAGACTTGGATCTTTGTAGAATGGTTTAGCGTGATTTAGAATAGAATGTCGTAAGTTTTGGTCACCGCAGCGTTGCAGTTATATTCCGGGGGGAGGGGGGAGTTCGTTTTGTACACTATATAGTTATCATGAGTTATGTGCGGGTCGATACGTTAGGGTTTTTGAGGTCATGCTCAGTCGTTAAATAGGATATCGTTTTTGGTAATTTTGTTTTTGTGATGGTTAGAAATTCTAAAATTGTAGTGTGTGACTGAATTAGGAGTTAAAAGAGTTTCAAACATTGGTTTTCTACTGTCTATAGGCGTTATCTTTAATTGTCGGCAGTATGGTCCTGTCCTCCCCGCTGTCTCTTGCCCGGGGTTTCTCTTCGGCCTTCACATTAAATGATGGACTATGATGGAGCGCGAAAGGCGAATTTATGTTCGAAGTGTGGTGAAGTTTCATTGCGTTTATACTTGTAGCCAAGGGTAGTTGTGATGCTGGTTATTCGTGAGAATACTGTATGTCTATTTGAGAGACATTGTTTGTAGTTGTTTGAAAATTTGTCTAATTATTTGATTTACAGCTTGACGGGTAAAATGGGTGATTATTCTCTTTTGTTTTTGAACTGAAAAGGTGTACATCGTTTTAAGGAAGAGCATTGTATTGTGGAGATACCTTTTATATTTTGATTGATATGTTTGATAAGACAATGCCTAGGTCTGTTTAATTGGTAAGTTGAAAGAAAATAAAGATGAATTACGATTTAAGGAGATGGGTTGACAAATTGACAAATTGTTTAAGATTGGATATTAAATGTTGTATGATCTGTAATATTTTGTTGAAACTTGTTTAATTGTGGGTGGGCTGAAATATCTACCTTTTCCGGTTTTAGATTAGCGATGTGTGTCTTTCTGTTAAATGGAGTAATTAGGTAGTTGTCAATGGTTGTTGAAGGAATGATCTAATGCTGTTGTGGTGTCATCTGTTTCCTAACTATTAGGGATTAAATGGATTATTTTAAATTTTAGAAATGAATTGGTTTTTATTTTATTGGTATTTGAAGTTAATTCTTGTTAAAAGTCTTAATATTTTTTGAGCGAGGGGGGTGGGGGGGGGGGGTAAGGGTGGTGGGTGAAATAAGAAAGATGTGATTTTTAGAAGAGAATAGCCTGTTACAGAGACGTTCGTTTAGACTACGAGCACTTTGTTTTCTTTGAGTGTTAAACTATATAGAGTGTAAAAAGTAGATAATAATCGCTGGTTCTGGTGCAATCCTCGGCCACGTTAATTTTAACGTAAAAATCATTGATTTTTCTCTTCAATCCAGCACAACATTCTCAACTTCCTTCCCCTCATTTCTCACGTAACATCATCCCCAAAAGTCCACTCGTTTCTCTTCTAACTTTTTCCCATGATTTCCTACACAACTTCCAGTCTCTCACATCCCCTCAATCCTCCACGTTTCACATCCCCTCAATTCTCCACAAACATTTCCAACGTTTCACTTCTCCATTGTTCCCTTCAATTCCCCACAATTTTACCAATCAACATGTTTCACCCATTGCAATATGTTTTTCGTCAATTTCGAATACGAATTAAAGTGGCCTCGGATCCCACCAGAACCAGCGATTATTATCTACTATAAGAGTGAAAAATCTATTCCGGAAAATCCACTCCGGAAAATAATTTTCAAAATCTCTCCCGGAAAATGAATTTCGGAAAATCTATTCCTCTTCCTGCACCACATATCTTGGCCATCCTTTCAAAATTTTCATTCCCATTCCCAACAGAACATCTTCTTTCACATGAAATTTGTGCTCCAGAATGAACAACTCAACACGTTCTCCGCATTTCTCCTTCTTTTTCAGGAAGCGAACAATTTGTTTTCGTTTCTTCTCCAGCCGCTCTGCTTTAATATCTTCTTCCGTTCTTCCCATTTTCAATTCAATCTTTTCTTTTTCAACTTCCACTTCCACTTCCACTTCCACTTCCACTTCCTTTCTTTCACCCAATCTCCAATGCCCCCTTGCGAACGTGTTAATTCCATTCTCCAACACCACCAACTTGTCGTCATTGGAAGACAACGCAATCTTCTCCATTGTTTCTGTGAAAAGATGATGTTGTCTGCTTCGAATCACATTTTGCTTTCGAATTTCATTTCCTTCTCCTTTCAAGCATTTCACAAAGTTTTCAAACCGCAACTGCTTTTTGATCACGCATTTCTTCACTCCTTTTGCTTTCTTTTCTTCCTTTCCTTCATCCAGCAGGAAAGCATAAAGTTTTGGTCTCAATGCCACAAACTCTTTCATCATTTTCCCACCACATTCATCTTTCATCAACCCAATCTTTTTCTTGTTTTCTTTCACAATCGGCAATCCATTCAAAACAGCGGGGTGATCTTTGGGAAAGTCATTTGTGTCGAAACGCTCTTTCACATCCTCTGCAATGTCAGCAAAGAAATCATCTGTTCCAATTTCATAAACCAGCGAATCTGTGTCTGTGTAAGGAACTTGGAGATCTTTCCACTTTTTTTTCGCATAATTATAGTGAAAGTCATACATCAAGGTTTTCGACAAATCCAGGATGGACATTCCCACATAAACTGGTTTATTCATAACAATCTGAGTTTTCCTCATCTTCATCGAAATCAGAAATTCATCGAAAATTTGCAAATCAGCAAAGTTTGATTTATTCACCAGTTTCTCTGCTCTTTCAACATCTTTCACCAGTTCAATGCAAACTCTCTTTCGCACATTCTCCATTGTTTTCCCGAAAACTGAATTGTTCATTAACTTGAAGAAATCTTTTTCAAATGCATTCTTGGCGCCCATTCTCAATTTCGTGTTTTTATCAATATAAGATTTCATGAAGGCTTCTTCCCGAAATGCAATCCCTCTTCTCACCTTTTTCAGTTTCATCCCCAGGGAAAGGAAGAGTTTCAGATTTTCTCCATGCAGGACCATGTTCTTGTTGTCTCTCAGATTTTGAGTCAACTTCCACACTCCGCCCAGTTTCAAACTTTCTGGAGCCAGGGGGAAATCATTGTGTGAATCATGCAATTCCTCTGGGTATTCCAAATCAACTTCCAGAATGCATCCACCGCCTTTTCCATCCACAAATGTTTTCCAATCCGACAATTCATCTTTCTTCATCCATCTGAAGTCCCCAACTGGAAGGGGCTTTGACATTGCCCATCCATAAAGGTTATTTGCATCCAAATAAACCAAAAACTTTGACGGTTGGCTTGCATCAAAATCTTCCATGCACTTGTTATTTGCCTTTGCATATCTCTTGAATGCATTGGAATTTCCGCCTCTCATTCCTCTTTCAATCATCAGTAGCATGTTCACATCATTTAACAATTCCAAAGAAACTCCTGTCATTTTCAACATCGCATTCCACGCCATCCCAGGGGTCGTGAAGAACTGGGCAGGATCCAGTTCATAATTTGCTTCACAAAGTTTTCTGAAGTTTTCAACCACATCTGCCAGCAGCAAAACATCCGTTTTCAGATAGAGATCATGGAATTCCCCCATGTTTTTCATCTGCCATTTCTCCCAGACATTCCTTGCATGCTCAAAATCGTCATCCTCAATTCCTGCGTCATTCAATCTGGAGAAAAACGCTTCTTTCTCTGGTAAGATCCCATCAAACTTTTCAAATGAATCCATGAATTCATAGGGATAAACTCCTTTCCTTGTCATCAAGTCAAACTTTTCTCCCTGGAAAAACCTGGCAGTTTCTGCCAAATCTGACTTGGGAAGATTCCCCACCAAATTTCCCAGGGAAGAAGCCATGAACTTGAATGAATCCAGAAAACGGATTTCATGCTTCACAACAATTTCTTTTCCGTCCCAAGTCGTGTCTTGTTCAATTCAAACTTCAGGGAGAAGGAGATATATTTCTCCTCATTGTTGGGGATGCATTGCACGTCCAAGACTTCCTCCAATGTCCCCAAAGCTCGCACGAAAAGATGTGAGTCATAGTTTGCTAGGTTGTGGAAAAATACGGGGGTGAATTTTGGTTTCTGAAACATTCGATTGCAAGAGCGGTGAGCAGCTCCTCTGAATTTCCCTGTGAAATGGCAGTGATCTCGCACTTTCATCTTTTCTCCCTCTTTTTCAAATTCTCCTCGGCACAACCAGCACCATGTTGCCTGATTGAAACTTTTCCATTCTTCTTTGGAGAGAGGAATCATTTTCTTCTGTTTCAACCCCAGTTGCGCCTTTTTCACTTCCTCAATGAGTTTTCTGATGAATTCTTTGGGAAGTTCTGACGATTCTTTTTCATTTCCAGCTCGTTTCAACACAGGCTCCATTTCCAAAAACGGGGAAACCAAATGAAACGCAAATCCACAGGGAAGATGCTCCTGGTCTTGCATTTTTTGGGTCTTCGCTTTCTTCCTTCCCTCATCCTCCACAGGTTTCAAAATTGATTCAAAATCAGCATAACCCACAACTGGAACATGAATCATCTTTGAGAAGTTGCGGAAAGAACAATCACCTTCAGGCATCACAATCTTTGTTGCTTCAAATTCAACGCAGTTGCTTTGGTGTTTTCTCAGGCTTTCTTCACTGGGAAATGAATTGATGCATCTCTTGCAGAAGAATCTTTGTCGATTCGTTTTCGACACTTGCGACCCCGCCAAGCGAGAAAAGTTTTTCACGATGCAGAAATGGCTTTTAAACTCCTTTTTCAACAGCAACAAGTCAACATGTTTCTCCTTTTCTTCATCCGTCACTCGCAGGGGGAAAAGCTTTCCATCCCACCCAAAGACATTTACTGAAATGTCATTTCTTCTTTCAAATTTCCCAATATCTGCTAAAGTCGTTGGAAACCCAATTCCACTCCAATCAAATTCTTCAGCTTGTTTTCTCAGCAAACGTGTGATTCTTTCAGGATTCTGTGCCACCATATGTGTTGCTCTTGCCATGCACCATTTGAAACACATCTCATCTTCGTTTTGCATATTCACCACAGCGTTCTTATTTGCCACTTCTTTTGGAAGAGGAATGTATGAAGATCCACCCAATGGGTTCCATCGAACCAAATGAATTTCCAATCTGATAACTCTTTCAAACGCCCAATTACTTCCTCTTCGATTGAAATTCTCCAAGTTGACCCTCATTTCTCTCCCCATTTCATCAAACAACTCGCCAGCGTCAGTTCCTTCCAAATTTCTTTTCATGCGTGAATGGAAGAATGGCGTGTCTTCAATCATTGCTTCATCGTCCAAGTCAGGCTTCACCAGCAGACACACCAGCACGCATTTGATTCTGGTTTGTCGATTTTGCTTGATCAACTCAACCACATCACCTCTCACTCGCCGGAGAAAATCTTGAGGAGTTGGGGAATCATCTCCTTGAATGGCCAATTGTCTTGCAAATCCTCTCAAAGCGGATGCTCTTTCTTCCACAACAAATTGGCGACCCCACAAATTCTCAATCTGCCGCTTCAATCTTTCAATCGCGGGATTCGATCTCCTCCGAACATCAACATCATCCACACTTTCCAACCAATTCAACCAATCGACAACAGTTTCCACATCTTGTTCAATCGCTCTGGGAATGGCTCTGGAAGGAAAATCTCTTCTTTCCGGAACTAAAATAGGCGCTGAAATTTTTTTGTTTCTCGAATCTAGGAGGGTTTTCGGGGCTTTGAAAATCATTGGGGCGCTGACATTTCCTTTCTTTCTCGGTCTTTCGGGTTGCGATTCTTCCCAAAGTTCCATCAATTTGGCTTTGGACATTTGGGAAAAACCGGCAATTCCTTCTTCACGGGCCCAATTTCGCAAATCTTGCAGATTCATTTTATTTGGAAAAAATAAAAAAAATATTTTCCCAAATAAAATGAAGTTTTCAATTCAGGAAGAAGGAGAAGAAAAACAGATTTTTTTCACATTCAAAGAAGCCAGCCAGCAAACAGGAATTCCAATTTCCAACATTTGGCGAGTTCTCAAAAGAGAAAACAAAAAATTTAAAAGGAAAGATGGAAAAGTTTTTTTCATTCAGGAAGAAATGACAGATGAACCTTTTCTCCAAGTTGATGGAGAAGATATTTTTGATTATGATGAAATAGAAAAGTTTGGAATTTCAAGCCAAGTTTTCCTCAACCAAATCCTCATGAAGAAAAAACATTTTCTTGATTCGGAGGAAATCACTCACTTTATCACATGGAAATCTCCTGAATTTGATTTGTTCATTGATAAATTGAGGGAAAATCAAAGGACTGAAAAAATCATTCAAAAGAACAAAAAGAAATCAAGGCTAAAACTAACCAGAAATAACACTTCAGTTTTTGCAAATCACAAAGACTTGGTGGACCTCATTGAAAAAGTTTGAATTTTTCATTTCTTGGAAATGAAAAACTTACCAGTCTTCCTCCGTGTCCTCAAAGTTGTCAAACGCTGAAACGTTTCCATGGAATTTGGTTACAAAACAACAATTGATTGAACATGAAATGGATTGACAGTTTCCGCAAAAGATGCGAGAAATTCGAAAGATCACATGCCCTGTCAGTTTTTCTCCAATGTGGTCATGGGGGTCAAATCGGATGGATTTTCTTGTTCCAACTTCTCCTTCATCAAATTTTGAAAATGGCACGCTGATGTTTCCTTTTTGGTCAGTCCACAACTTTCCCCAAACTTTTTCCATCTCACTTCGATCCGTTTTAATCAGGTTGAAATCAGTGGCTGAGAATTGCCCAACTCGCCAACTCAGTTTGGTAACTTTTGATTTGTTTTCCATCGCCAACTTTCTGATTTGGTCTTGGATCTCCTGAAACTTTTCCTTGATTTGTGGAGGAGATTCATCCAGATTGATTCCCAGGGAAAATCCGTTTTCATTCTTGAAGATTTTGAAACAACATTTCTTCAGTTCAAGTGTGATAGGTCTTTCTTTGAACCGGATGGGAATTTCCACAAATGGGGGATGGTTTCCAGTTTTCATTTTCGGTTCTTCAGTTTTGATTTCTTTCACTTCCACATCCATTTTTTAGGTGGTAAGAAAAAAAAGTATTCACCGCAAAAAAAATGGAAGTGGAGCAAAACGAAGAAAACTTTGAAGAGTCTTTGAAAAATCTACAAAAGTGCGGTTTCGATTCTGATTTTTCGAGAGAACTTTTGGTGGCTCTTAACTGGGATGAGGAAGCGATCTGGGACTTTTGTTTGAGTTTAAAACGTTGGGGGTTGAAAGGACAAGATGTCACACCTTGGGAACTTGTTGAAATGACCCAAGATCCGTTCTTCAGTTCACTGGCAAATGTGGAAGAAAAAAAACACCAGATGATGATGACTGGATCTGGCTCACTGAAGCTGGCGTTCATCCCCTGGATGCATATGAAATCTTGGTGGAGATGGGGGAAAATTTTGATGGGCCATGGCACATCCACATGATGGAACAAGAAAACTGGAATCCAAGAGACCACTCAGTCAATGAAACCATTGCAACTTTAAGATTTTGGAATAAGAGGGAAAGAGCCGCATAAAAGAATCGGAGTGAGAAGGAGCGAAGGAAACGAAGGGAACTGGGAGTGAGCGAATGAAGGGAAGTGATGTTTCCTCACCGAAGGTGATGAATCATTCAAACAACAAATCATACTTTTTCTCAAACCGCTCCAAATCCAACCCCAAATCAATCACAATCCCATCAATCGCTTCCATTGAAAACAAAAATTCAGCTCGATCAAAATTTCCTCCCCGCAAAGCGAAGCGCAAATCACTCAATGTTTTTTCATAGGTGGTGAACGCGAACTTCGCCATCTCAATTTTGCTTTTCAGGTTCTTCATTTCATTTGCTGTTTTCAAGATCAGTCCCGCTCCTGAAATCACTCCCAAAACGATTGGATTCATTGTTGCTGCCCCAGCAATCGTCCCGATTGCAACCAGACCGGAAGAGGCCAAATTCATGAGCAGATTCATTTTCTTGAATCGGCCATGCGCTCGTTTCAGGCACCAAAATCTTTTGTGATAAAATCGGAAGAGTTTTTTGATCTCTTCCAGTTCTTCTTCCTGAATTGTGGGGTCAATGTGATTGAAAGCAAAAATGCTTTGTTTTCGCTTCGCTCGGCTCGCTTCTCTCGCTCTCATTTTTCTAGATAATTTCAAAAAGAAATGTGATTTGGGCCTTGTCGATATTTAATGATCGATCATCTATTCTTGCTGTAAATAATTCTCCTTCCTTATAAACAACATTTGAAAAAGAAAATAATTGCATTCTAATATCTCTGCTAACCCTCGTTCCACTTTGTGATTCTTTATCTGGGAGATATAAACTTAGTTGTGGAAAAGAAGATGTTTTCGATAAAATTTGAGCATATGCTTTAATTAATTTGCATCGGATGGGGATGACTATATCATTAAAAAAATTATCGAAAAGTATATTTATTCTGTCTCCACATGATTTTCTAAATCTTCCAATCAGCATGAAATTATTCTTCAAATTTGAATTGAGGATTTGTAGGTCATTCATATCCAAGTCAGTCTCCATAACCATCTTCCCCGCTTGGAAAACGAAAGGGGAATCGAAGACGCTGCTTTCAACATCCGACTGCGAGCCAGCAACTCCATATATGATCAGCTTTGCATTTCCTTTTTCAGCTGATTCGGCAGTTCCTCGCCATTTCAAATCCAGGAAAATGAATTCAGGCGGAGAGATCTGCCATTTAGCATGTGGATAATGGATCTGCTGTACCCCGAAAACTTCTTTGTTGATTGCTGATTGATATTCAGACTTGTGCTCACAACGTCGACACTCACACCATCCATTGACGCGGGGAAGAATTCAATGCAAATAGTGTATTCTCCTTCTGGGAGTTTGCACATATTGAATCCGAGTCTCCCAGAGTATTCATTGGAATGATCTTTTGTTATTTGCAAGTCATAGGCTTTCTTGTTGAAATGATGCGGCGAATTTGCAAAATCACTTATCGCCGTTACTTCCATATCATGTTCAGAGCTGGATTCATCCACATTTTCCATCAGATAGCGGAATGCGTCCTTTGGATGCGAGGTTGACGTGATATGCGATTCATTGACATATTCTTTAAGATTCTTTTCTAATTCTATCGCGTGGGCTACCACACCTCCTATCGCATTATCCACATAAGATTTTGGCGTGGGTTGTCGCTCCAGAGTTGGCGCTGCAATATTGTTGATTTGTTGCGAGTTCATATCCAGGTTTCCGGTCATTGTTCCACCTTCCAACGAAAGATTTTTCGCGGATTGGGCATCCACATATCGCATGTTTGCGCCCTGATCGGCAACTTTGGGATCTTTCACGTTAAAAATAGTGTGATTTCCCATATCCAAAGCCGTCTCCATTGGAAACGTCTCTTTGCGGCTGAGAAAGATATTTTTGACGTCATTATAAGAAACCAGATTGTTATAATGCGCTCCCAAATCATGCCATGTTTGTTGTTTTGAGTTTTCCACATTGAAAAGCCCTTTCAAATCCAGGTCCTTCGTGACTTCCTGTGTGTGAGCCGGAGCATTGGGGTGGAATTTCTTCAATGTGATCATATTCACCGCTGACAAATCCTGGTTTTCATCAGTGTCCAGATTGACGATCAATTTGCGATTCATTTCTATTTCCCCGGGGTTGATGAGTTTTTGTCCCCTGAGATCAAGATCCCCAGTCATATGCGAGGAACCATCCACCTGGAGAGAATCTGCTCGCAACTGCGTTGCAAGCGTGTCAACTTGGTGTTTTGTGATTGCGTCATCATTGTCAACTCCTTCGGCAACATTAGTCAGTCGTTTTTGTTGGATATCATAATTATTGTTGGTGTCTAATTTCAAACCACCTTGTTGAACTTGTTGGTTGAAATTTTTCATGTATTCCCTTATGTCAACACCGGTGTATCGCCCTACATTGTTGAATATGCCCATTTTAAAAGGTTTCATCAAAGTTTTTGGCAACACTTTTCTTTTCTTTGTCAAGGAAAAGGAATTGGAATGGGTTCAATCTGTTGAAAAGATGGGGGTCAATCAAATTCTCCTTTGCAATGAGATCGAGGTGAGTTTTTGTTGCTGGTGGATAAAGCAGCATGTGTGAACAATTCAAACGAATCTTTTGTGGAACATCATAATAGGACTGGGAAAGATAAATTGGACAGATTCCGTGATGCCTTCCATCTGTCCAATGATTGGCGATTTGTTTTTGAATTCGATCGGATGAGTTCATGAGGTCATCAAACACGACGACTTTCCGATTGTTGCTTGGATAATCTGAGGTATTCATGATGTCATCTGGCCCCAGAATTTCGAGAACTGGATATCCGACTTTTTGGCTGACACCTTCCATCAACTTTTGTAGATCAACGATTTTGTCTTGATGTTGATTGGGAGAGTAGAAATAAATTTTATCATAGAAGATGAGAGGTTTTCGCAACATGTCCATCAAAGTGTTTGTTTTTCCGCAGCGGGTTTGACCCGCAATGAGCATTCGGAAATCTTCATCAAGGAAATCACAATATTTTCGGTTCGCTGGCTTCGCTCCGCTCGCGTTTCGATCATAATTTGGAATCTTCATTTTAAGTGTTGAGATAACATTTATCTCCAAAGATAAATGTTGTTTTGTCACTTAAAAATGGATCTTAACAACATACGAAAGTTTGTCGGTAGAGAATTTGAAGGGTATCAAATCGCGAAAGCCGTCACAGAAGTGAAAAATGAAATGAAAGACCGAGAAAAAGGGCGTGATATCGTTATGAGCGACGTTTTCAAAACCCTCAGAGAACCCCTGCTTGAGCAACAAAAGAAGACAGATGAAAAACAAGACGCGGTGATTGAGCAACTTAGGCAAAATCAACTTGCGTTGACTGAAGGCATCCAAGACATCTTCACGCTGAATAAAGAATTGCCGCTTGAAGGTGCTGAAGGGGCAGCAGCCTTGCCAGAAAAATCACCATTACGCGTGGATGTCTATAAAGATATTTCGGAGGGTGATAAAGATATCTATCGACAATATAAGTTAACGAAGTTAGACTCCCTTTTATGGTTACCAAGTGACCAGGTTGAAAAGGCTAAAGAAGTTTATAGCGAGATTAGAAAAAACAAGTTGACTAACAAAATATATACGTTGAAAAAGAAACAAACCAAAAAAGGTTTAAATGACCAAGAGACGGATAGATTGGAGACATTAAAAGCTGAAGTCGCCAGTTTCGATAAATATAAACAGAAACTTGATGCTATACTCAAAGGGAAAAAAGAAGTACTGGTAACACCACAAAAAGGAACGGGGCTCAGGAAATACAAACAACCTCGCAGAAATGCCTTTAAGATCCAAAATGACCACTATGGCGGGCTCCTCGTTGATGTCCCCAAACTTTTCAATGAAATGAAACTGAATGCCTTCAGAGGTGGGAAACTGGTCTATCAAGCAGATGCGGATAAATCACTCATCGACCTGCTAACAAAAAGATTCAACCCGAAAAAGAACTATTCCTTGAATGCCGTGAGGATTTTCAACGATTTGAACACACTGTCAAATATGCCACCTCACAAATCCTCAGGTAAATCAAGGATGGTGGGATCCAGCGTTGTCTTCTATCAAAAGCCAGAAGAGCTGGCAGATCGGATGAAAATTTTGATTGGCTCAATGGCTGCTGGCAACAATTCTCCTGTCTTGAGGAATGATCTGTCCCAAAAAAATGATGAACTCTTGAGAATTGGAGCAATCGATAGAACAATGCATGAAAAACTTTATCAGAAATATTTAAAATAATGGATGTAAATCGAGTACTTGTCTTTAAATCAATTGATGCAAGAAAACAAAACCCACAAAATAAACCAGGGAATTTCACAACGAGGTTTTCTCCAGAGTTGCAGCTGGAAGATAATAAACCGCACTATATGGCTTTGGATCATCTTTCCATGACGGCAAGCTGGCATAATATCAGGCCTAAATACCACAACAACAAGTTGGTGATTTCAAAAGACAAGGGCAAGACATGGGAAACAATAACCTTTCCTGCAGGGATTTATGACTATGAAGACATCAACGAATTCATTCACAAAAGCATTGGAAAAACAGGGGATGCTTATGGTATAAATGTGTTGTTTGATTTGACCACTTTCAAAGTTTTCATTCAACTTCAAGAGAACTTTCAAATTGATTTTGCAAACAGTGGAAACTTTCACATCTTGGTGGGATTTGATGCGGCTAAACTGACAGCTAGTGCTTATGGAACGAATTTTCCAAATATATCAAACAGTGTTGACAATCTCTATCTCAGATGCAGTCTTTTGAGCGATTCAATTGTCTCCGGGAAAAGGTCAAATGCGCTTTACACGTTCTCAACCAACACTAAAACCAGATCATTGCCATTCGAAATTCAACCAATAAATTACTTGTGGAATAAAATAAACTCCCCGCATATTTCTGAGGTCACCTTCTACATTACTGATGATGAAGACCGAGAAGTTGATTTGAATGATATTGATATTTCTTTGACTGTGGTAATTAAAAATGGATGAAAGAAGAGAAAGAGATCCTGATACAGGTGAAATAAGATATGGAGGTGGTTTTTCTGACGTTTTCTCGAAACTCGCAGCTAAATTAACCGGCAAAACAGCTTCAAAATTAGCTTCAAAGGCAGCAGAAAAATTAGTTGAAAAAGGAGCAGAGAAAGTTGGAGAAAAGACTGGACAACTCATTGGTGAAAAAATTTATGATAAATTCACAACCAAGAAACCGAGCGAAGCGGCCCCGGAAACAAAAGGAAAAGAAATTGGGGAAATACTGAAGAAAGTCCGCTTCCAAGAAGACACTGACAAATTTCAATATGTGAAAGATGTTTATAAGGGCCTCCTCTGAAAAGAAAAAACTATCTAATAAAATGGCAGTGAATTTTAGAAACCCGGAATTCGTAAAAAGACACGAATATACATATTATGATCTAGCAACACCACTCAATGACAACATTGCAAATGACAACAGGCAGGAAAAAACTAATTATCGCTTCAACGTGGATAATTCCTCAGAAGCAAATCCAATTGATTGGTATAATGCATATCTGGAGGTTGACTTTAAGCTTGTTACAACGGCTGACAGTGCAACTGGAATAACCGCGGGGCCAAACAATGGTGACCAAGATTGCACGACAACTAATGGTTTGACATTCATCAAAAAAATCGAAGTTCAATGTAACGGGCAATCAATTTATAACAACACAAGAGCAAATGAAAGTGCAAATGCATTGACGCTCTTGAAATACACGAAAACCTATGCCGATTCGGTTGGGCAAGATCAGTTCTTCTATCCCGATACATCAACGGGAACAACAGAAGCACGGCCAGCTCAGGCGCTGTATAATGAGGGTTTTGCCAGACGAAAGATCCTGACGGATGCGGCAAATATCAACAAAATATCAATTCCCCTGAATTTATACAGTTATTTCGCTGCTTTCAAAAATAACCTTCACCCAAATATAAAGACAACTCTTGTGTTGGAACTTGAAAATGACAACAATCTGATTTTCAAAAAAGGCGCTGCGCCAGATTCAAAAGTAATTCTCACTAAACTCAGATTGTGGTGTCCCAAAATCATTTTCAATGGAAGAGGCTTGAAACAATATCTTGAAGGTTATCTGAAACCGAAAAAGTGGACATATTTGAAAGAACACCATGAAATAGCGCAAACAGCAGCTGTGAATAGCTACTTTCGCCTTTCCACGGGGCTTCGAAGACCGCGACATGTGTTGATTTGGGTTGTTCCAACAGCATCTTACAATAGCCAGACACATGATATCTTCAAATTCACGACATTCAGCATTGGAGCAAACAACCGGCACTTCAGTCGAGCCCAACTGGAGTTGAACAACTCAATTTATTACCCTCAATTGGAAATGACAACGGATGAGGAAACTAGGCTTTATCGGGCTTTGATGTCATTCAATTCCGCTTATAATGACGTTTTAAGCGGGCCATTGATTACCCGAGCAAATTTCAAGAATCTTTATGGAATGCTTTACTTCGATCTCCGAAACCAAGAAGATGATGTGAAAGATGGGGTTGTGTCTCTGACTTTCCGATATGAGTTGAATGGTGCCAACCCAACACAGTACACATTGAACGCCTTGGTGTTGCATGAAAAAGAAATTGAACTGTATACTGCATCAAACAAACTTCTGATCAAAGCCTGAAAACTTATTTCGATATTGAAAATATTGAAATGACGTCGTATATTCCATATGGTGTGAAATTATCAGATGGGCAAAAAACAAAGCTTGCAAGAGCTGTGGAAAATAACTCTTCCATAACATTGAGACTTTCGCGAAATGAATTGAAAGGGCCAGATGAACTGTTGCTGACAAAGACACAAATAAACAAAGTTCAAAAAGCTATCAGTTTAGGGCGGGGAGTTGAATTGTCAATCTCGAGAACACAAATCAGAAAAGTTGTGGGCGGGAGTCTTTGGACTTCGTTGATTTCCCTGGGATCGAAGCTGCTTCCATTTGCAACAAAAGGGGTTTCAAAAGTTGCCCCGCATCTTGCGACTGGAGCATTGAGTGCTTTGGGGAGCTTGGGGATTGATAAAATATTTGGAAAAGGTATTGCCGTGCCATTCAACTTTCTTCCACAACTTGGGAGAGTCAAAGAGTTAACTAAAAGCCAATTAGATTCTGTTAAAAGAGGACTTAAGCTGGGCAGTGGAATAAATTTCAAACCCACACAGCGACAAATTAATGGCGGGCTTCTTGGAACACTAGCCGCGATAGGAATCCCGATGGCTATTGAGCTGGCATCGAAATTATTCGGCTCAGGATTGCAAGTTCCGAGGAAAGCTGCTGCCGGGCTGCAAGTGGCTCCAAAACCGGGGCTTTATCCCTATCAACCGCCGCCATTTTTTGGAACATGGGGACAACGCGGTCGCGGACAAAAAAAAAATCTGGGAAAAGAGCGAAGCGAGGAAGCGGAATTCTGCTAGGGCCAAACAGTCCCTTTCAAAACATACCGCTAGTAGGGGCCATCCTTTAAGGCCAGCTTGGAAAGATATTCCGATTTCAAACTTTGATATTCTTGAGTGGGTGAGGTTTCTTAAAATTCCCAATTTCAAAGGAATCTTTTCAAGAGATGCAAAAGATCATTTACATAAAACTGGTTCCTGCATAATTAATCTAGATGATTCTATTGGGAACGGAATGCACTGGGTTGCCACATTCATCAAGACACATATTGTCTATTACTTTGATTCATTCTCAATATCACCTCCAATTGAATTGGTAAAATATGCAGATAAAATTGGGAAAGAAATAATTTACAACTATGGCCATCCAATTCAAGCTTTGGAATCTGTCCGATGTGGATATTATTGCTTATATTTCTTGAATGAGACTCGACGAAAATCCTTCTATGACACGTTGAAGGTTTTTTCATTGAGTGACCCAGGAAAGAATGAGAAATTCATAAAAGAATATTTCGATTGAAAATGGAATCATATTGCGTGAAGGAGAAACGCAGGACGGGATGCGTGGAACCGTCTGGATACATGACTGCAAAAAATGGCAGAAAAATGTGGTTTTGCCATTGCGCTTCCTGCGGAATCAAAAAGACAAGATTTGTGAAAAATTCGGGAAACTGAGTCTGCCCTCACAAGGTGGGGGCATTGGTGAACTGGCTTTGACGGGTATGGCACATGCTTTGCCTTGGTTGGGAAAGAAAACAGTTGAAATGGGCCGCTATGGAGCCAGTGAATTATTGCGAAACAAAAAAGCCCAGAAAAAAGCATTGGATTTTACCCTGGACAAGATGAAACCATTTCTTGCCAAAACCTCTGCTGATATGATGAATGAGCTGTCCACGGCGATCCGACCAAACAGAAAATATAAAACAGATCGAGCAGATTTGGATGGGGGTGCTTTAGATGTGCATTCCCTGATTGGGAAGCTGCCAAGACCAAAGAAAGGTTTCACTTTACCTGGACATAACTTCACCGGGCCCTGGAACCCATTGGATAAGCAAGTCAGATTCGATGAAAATGGAAAAATTCTCGAAATTATGCAGCAGCCCACAGGAAAAACAGACGCAGTTGCTATGCAACACGATGTGGACTATTCAGTCTGCGCGAAGGAAAAGAATCCACGCAAATGTAAAAACAAAGCAGACAGGAAAATGGTTGCCGCTTTGGATGCCATTCCCTGGAAAGATAGACAACGGGGGCATGCTTTGGCGCGAAACGTGATTGATGCAAAACAAAAACTTGGCCTCGGCGCTCCAAAAAACGGGAAAAGATTTTGAGTGAAGGCCAGTGGACTCAAAATCTGGCAAACGAATTACACCGGCCAATCAGGCGGCGCTTTCCAAAGAGGAGAGTTATTTCATATGGGATTGACAACATCTGGGCGGCTGATCTGGTCGAGATGGGGAAATTTTCGAGGTGGAATAAAGGGATCAGATATCTCCTGATGGTGATCGATGTTTTCTCAAAATTCGGTTGGATTCGTCCCCTGAAAGACAAGCGAGGTCAAACAGTGGCTGATGCTTTCCGAGACATATTCAAGGAGCGAAAACCGAAGATGCTTTGGACGGACAAAGGGTCTGAATTTTTCAATGGAACTATGAAGGGCCTCCTGAACGAGAATGGGGTAAAATTGTATACGACACAAAACGAAGAAAAGGCATCTGTTGTTGAGCGCTGGAACAAGACAATGAAGGAAAAACTCTTTAAGATTTTTTGTGCTAACAACAATACAATATACTGGGACAAACTGGGCAAATTAGTGGAGCAATATAATCATCGTTTTCATTCGAGCATTCGGATGACTCCCGCAGAGGCGAGCAAACAGGAAAATGAGAAAAAGGTTTTCGCTAATTTATACGGAGATTTAATTTATGCTAAACGCACCCCGGCAAAATTCAGGGTTGGTGACAGATTCCGAATTTCTAAGTTTAAACGAAAGATATTTGACAAAGGTTTCACGCCGAACTGGACAGAGGAGATATTTGTGATTGACGAAATAAAGAACACAAACCCTGTAACGTATAAATTAGTTGATCTGTTGGGAGAATCAATCACCGGATCATTTTACGAGGCGGAACTTCAAAGAACAACGCAAGATGTGTTTCGAATTGAAAAGGTTATTCGCCGCGATAATAAGCGAAAACTCGCGCTTGTAAAATGGAAAAGTTATTCTGACAAATTTAATTCTTGGGTTCCATTGAGCGATGTGGAAAAGCTTGGCTAAAAAAGTCAATCATTGAAATGGCAATTATTTAATGTTTTCTTCTAAAATAATGAATGTCGAACACCGATTTGTTGTGGAGGAACGCAATTTTCTAATTAATATCGGTCTTAGCGAGCCTTATGGGTTTCATCGCTGGGATGAAGACCAACTTTCTGAGAATTATGAAAAAACGAAAGAGATTGAAACAGCAACGATGAATTATTTCAACTCAATTCTCCAAAGGCAACCAGTGTCATCCTATTTGGAAGAAATCAAAAGAACATGCGAGAATCTTCTCACAATGAAAAAATATAAACAAGCATGTGAAGATGCGATGCATTTCAAAACTTATCTCAAAAAAATAAGTGGCTAAGGTTCCGCTGAAAAATCTGAAAAAATTCCGCTGAAATATTCTGGAAAATATTTTTTCTTGACTGAAAAAATATTCCGCTAAAATCTGGGGGAAATTCATTGAATTTCTTTCCAGCGTTTTCCCCTGAAAAACTGGCTAACGCGTTAGGCAAAATTTTCATTTCTTCCCCCAAAACTGGCTAACGCGTTAGCCAAAAATTAATCCAATTTATTCCCCCGAAAAACTGGCTAACGCGTTAGCCACAAAATTGATTCCCGAAAAACTGGCTAACGCGTTAGCTAATTTATTCCCTGAAAAACTGGCTAACGCGTTAGCCACAATACCGATTTTGATTGGCCGCCATATGTCAATAACCGGGCAGCTGGGCAATTCGAAATGTCAGAATATGAATGTTTTACATTAATATTCACAAAGTCTGTTATTTCAAAACACGGCTTAGCATCGCTTTCGTTTCGCTTCGCTTGGCCCGTTTTGCTTCGCTTGACTTTCTTTCATTTCCCGGTGGATTTCCCAGAGAAGGCCGCTTTGCTTTTGGAGTTCCTTTTTGAGAATCTTGTGTTCCTCCTGGAGATTGACAAAAGATTCAAAGAGGAGTTCAATTGAGTCTTCGATTTCGTCGCTTCGCTCAGCTTCCTCCATCTCTGAATCAGACACAATAAATTCATCATCCGATGTTGTCGGAGTCTCATCCGCGCTTCTTTCTTCTTCCTCTGAGCAAGTGGAACAATCTTCATGGTCACTCGCTTCGCTCGCTTCGCTTCGCTCGGCTTCATTGGAAAATGCTGTTTCAAGATCCATTTTCTTTCCAATGACATTTTTTGAAGATTGTTTGAATTATTTTTTCTTGTTCCTCCCGTCTGGATGGGAGAATAAGCAGTTTGAAATCATCTTCATTTGGATTGAAACCGTTCTTCTTCAACAGGGCGAAAAGAACTTGGTGGCAATTGAGAAACCTTTTTCTGTTGAGATGAAGGTCATCATATGCCAGTGAAAAATATTTAAAATCGTCGATAAGGAACTTTTCCAGGTGTTCATATAGTCATTGCCGTCGTGATCTGTTATGTGATTAAAAATTGAGTGATCGTTGCCGCGCATTTCCCTTTCGTAAACGGTCGTTGCCATTTTAGCGACACTTAGAAAAATTTTCACCAATTTTAGAATTATTTTTTCTATCAGAAAAAGAAAAATGAAATATAATTACCTGGAATCGAACCCGGAACCTCTGCATGCTAACACCTCTCTCTTACCACTAGACCACTGGGTTGATCCGGCAAACCCAAGAAAAATTTAATTATAAAAGGTGCTTTTCTTAATATATATCAATAACGGGTCACCCTAACCCTAAATCTTACCTAACCGTGAATCTAGCTTAGATCTAATAATCGCTTTACCTAGGCCCAATTTGATCTAATAATGATAGCCTATTTTCGTCCCAATCCAGGCATAAACTAGAGAGAAATACGGCATCGACCATTACAAAAGGCTTGGTTACTAATGAATGTTAATGATGGCATCGACCGTTAAAAATGGCATCGACCGTTTGCTAATAATGGTATCGACCGTTAAAAATGGCATCGACCGTTTACGAAAGGGAAATCAACATCGTTGCCATTGACTTTTTTCCACTTGGAAGCTTTGACGAAATCCCTGACTTTTTTTCTTGTGATTTCGTCACGGGGAATTTGGGAGAGAATTTGTTCTTGATAAAATTCAAGATCTTTGAGTGGAATTTGATTTTTCCCCTGATTTTTGCGGATGATATCTTTGAAATGTTCCAGTCTGGGATTTTTGGGAGAATGGCATGTTGTATATTTTTCTTGAATAATTTCAGGAGTGAAATCGATTTCTTCTTCTTCGGAATCAGACATTTTCTTTCCGGGAGAGAATTTTTCACCCTTACAGTAGATAATAATCGCTGGTTCTGGTGGGATCCGAGGCCACCATAATTCGAATGTGTTTGAATTGATGAAAAACATGTTGCAATGGGTGAAACATGTTGATTGGTGAAATTGTGGGGAATTGAGGGGAACAATGGAGAAGTGAAACGTTGGAAATGTTTGTGGAGAATTGAGGGGATGTGAAACGTGGAGGATTGAGGGGATGTGAGAGACTGGAAGTTGTGTAGGAAATCATGGGAAAAAGTTAGAAGTGAAACGTGTGGACTTTTGGGGATGATGTTACGTGAGAAATGAGGGGAAGGAAGTTGAGAATGTTGTGCTGGATTGAAGAGAAAAATCAATGATTTTTACGTTAAAATTAACGTGGCCGAGGATTGCACCAGAACCAGCGATTATTATCTACCGTAAAAGTGGCAATTTATTTGATTTAATTTTACCGTCATGTTTTTGATTTTGTAGGGTTAGGGTTAGGATTAGAGTGGTTTTAATTAGCCCCACGCAGCTATCAAGCGTAGTGAATACAAGCTAAAATTAAAGCTTTGACTGAGTCTAAGTTATGACTAAAAA